>JBAIZL010000043.1:422500-430000 GCA_036971475.1 Prosapia bicincta
AGCGTTAATGGACCAACAAAACTTGTATTTTACTATCCGACACTAAGATGCTGTAAAAGTTAATGATAAAAGCCAAACACTAATACCTAATGCAAACAACGACCGGATAAACAAGTGCGATAATCGTAAAAGTTGCGCTATAATCGTATGCTTGCACTATTTCCAGCTAAATATCGTTACGATTAGTTTATTTATAAATATATTAAACTGATAGACTGAATAAAATGGGAAAATGTTTTATTTCTCTGTAGTAGAATTAAATAATTTTTTAGGAACATATAATCATGTTTTAAAAATCCTAAAACATTGGTTTTTATAAAATTTTGTTCAAGTGTTTTGACTTAAACTTCCCTGCTGGACTACTGACTGACTCGACTAGACTTATATTCGCACCACCGTTATCTTAAACGAAGAGTGGCATGGCCGCTTCTAGGACCTGGCACATGAACAAAAGTGGAAACTAAGTGAAAAATTAATTTTATTAAAAAATCTGACCGGATTTTCCATATTTGTTACTCGTAACAGTTGGGACGAAATTAATAGGAATGCCAGACGAATATTTATATCCTAATCATTACAATAAACTACTTTTACCCTTGTGTTTAAAAATATCTAATAAATATGAACTTTTATTTTATGAAGTGATTATACCTTGAAAACATTTAAACCTTAAACAAAGTTCAGTTTAAAAAGGTTTTCACTTGAGGCACTATTTGTCGGCTTTATGAAACATTTCCTATACAAGCTAATTACTGTGTTAAAGCTGATATCAAAATGAAGCAAAGTTAGTCAGCCAGGCAGAGAAGGAAGGGTTTGGTGGTCCCCGAGCTTTTGCAGCGTATGTCACCATAAAACTAACAGCGGGGGGGATACTTTTGGTAGAGCTCTGGATTTATGGAGTGCTTCTTTAAGGCAGGATGTTTGTGTGTGGGAAGGTTGACGAAGGTGTTTTTGTTTATACTTTGGAGGACTATAATTCTTTATAATCAATAAAGGACTGGCTGAACGACTCTCTCCTCCCTGTATCCATCATATTTCTTCACATGTGTGAACATTTGTGGCTGTATATAGTATGCATGTATTATGGGAAAAAGAAGTGTAATTAGGTGTTACTGAAATGTAACAATAAACAATGTTTTTACATCTAGCTTAGGGCTAGTGACAAGAAAATAAAGCTACAATGAGATTAGACTTTCGAGCAAGACTAAATCTACGAGTAATAATAACTTTATGTCAATTACAAATTTATCTGTCCATAGAATGACTTAGAAACTGAACTGCTGTTGACGATAAAATAACTTCATGTCAATTAAAAATTTATCTGTCCATAGAATGACTTAGAAACTGAACTGCTGTTGACGATAAAATAACTTTATGTCAATTACAAATTTATCTGTCCATAGAATGACTTAGAAACTGAACTGCTGTTGACGATAAAATAACTTTATGTCAATTACAAATTTATCTGTTCATAGAATGACTTAGAAACTGAACTGCTGTTGACGATAAAATAACTTTATGTCAATTACAAATTTATCTGTTCATAGAATGACTTAGAAACTGAACTGCTGTTGACGATAAAATAACTTTATGTCAATTACAAATTTACCTGTTCATAGAATGACTTAGAAACTGAACTGCTGTTGACGATAAAATAACTTTATGTCAATTACAAATTTACCTGTTCATAGAATGACTTAGAAACTGAACTGCTGTTGACGATAAAATAACTTTATGTCAATTACAAATTTATCTGTTCATAGAATGACTTAGAAACTGAACTGCTGTTGACGATAAAATAACTTTATGTCAATTACAAATTTATCTGTCCATAGAATGACTTAGAAACTGAACTGCTGTTGACGATAAAATAACTTTATGTCAATTACAAATTTATCTGTCCATAGAATGACTTAGAAACTGAACTGCTGTTGACGATAAAATAACTTTATGTCAATTACAAATTTATCTGTCCATAGAATGACTTAGAAACTGAACTGCTCTTGACGATAAAATAACTTTATGTCAATTACAAATTTACCTGTCCATAGAATGACTTAGAAACTGAACTGCTGTTGACGATAAAATAACTTTATGTCAATTACAAATTTACCTGTCCATAGAATGACTTAGAAACTGAACTGCTGTTGACGATAAAATAACTTTATGTCAATTACAAATTTATCTGTCCATAAAATGACTTAGAAACTGAACTGCTGTTGACGATAAAATAACTTTATGTCAATTACAAATTTATCTGTCCATAGAATGACTTAGAAACTGAACTGCTGTTGACGATAAAATCTTATAAAATAAATATACAAAATTCAACCTGAAACTAGTTACATGTTACTTAAATGAAAACTTTCTCTAGGAGGCGAAGGGTGTAGGCAGGAAGAAAGAGAATGCATAGGTTGTCGTGACGGAAGATAGGAGGGGGTTCATCGGTGTTGGCCAGATTCCTTAAGTGTGGGTAGGTTGAGCTTTCGGCACTGCCAAACAGCTTGTTTGAAATGGATCTGACGAAATAGCAAACGATGGAGAGCGTAGGGCATTTAGGATGGGGATGTTTGATAAGAACTGTACAATATGTGGCCCACCAGAAACCTATGCAACCAAGGTGTAGCGTCAGTACCAAGAAAAATCTCCACGGTTAGAAGTGGAGGGGTTACTGGAGTCTACGGATTGAGCTGCATATCATTACGCTGTTGGGGATGCTATCTACGCCCTGGTTAAGTGATAGAGCTAAAAGGAAACCCGTATGGTCAGAGAACAAGTGTTGGAAACCAAAAACAACAGTCGACAGAAAAAGAATTAAAACTTTATAAAAGTATTTTGGAGGGACATTCTTTATTGTTTTACGTTTTCGGCGAGTTTGAATAATTTTGCCTCGAAGGGTAGAAGATTATAGTGAACATAAGTAGAATTAAGGTGGAAAGATAAACCCTCATGGATATAGAGAAAACATCAAGGAAATAGATAATTATAGGTTAGAACAATAATAATTTCCCCTTAGTAAAAATTAACGAAATCCCTTAAAGGGCTTAACAAATAGAATAATAAAATGTTAATATAGACCTAACTTATCTTTCACAACTAGTTTTTATTTACAAAAGTAAAAAGTTTTGGTATGGGCCTATCTCTTTGCTTACGTTCTTTCGTATTTAATCTTTCCTTGTTACTAGTAGACTTGAAATTACTTTACTCCTCCAATATCGAAATAATTATACGTCTGTAGCCCATTGGTATTACATAAAGAATTTTTCGGCTAATACAATTGTCTTTCCAAATATTACTTAAAGTGACAATGCCCAGAAGTCAGAAGTTATTGATGTCGAACCTCAGGTTGTAACGAGAAATATGGGTAAACATGTTTAAGATAGTAATGATTTGGATATCAGAGAAAGTTTAAATAGAGACATTTATTTAAATAAGTAAAACAGTTATTTAATTCTTTGAAAAGTATCTTTTTCTTTTGAATCTTGAACTATCAGTAGGGTGACTGATGCTAGTTGACTTTCTTACTTCAATCTGGTCAAAATGAACCACTTTGTAACTAAACATTTACTGTGTAGTTGAAGATTATTATCACGGTATAATGTAATTTGTTATTTTTTTATCTTTCTGACCCTCGATAAATCTACACAACATTATTTAATTTCGGCTTTTAAATTATTTCAGCCTTTATTTTATTCGAAACACGGCTTTTAATTTTGGTCATTGCTTCGTTAAGAAAACATTTAGCACATAAGTTTAACGTGGGAACAAGTATTTGTAACAAAACGATTTTCGTCAAACAAAAACGATCGGATAGTAATGAAGCTGTCAGCGGCAATTAGAGCAGCAATTAGTAAATAGCTGAGCCTATTAATTGATGAGTTCGGTTCTCACTTATTGGCAGTGTTGTGGTCAATACGTGAGAGAATGCAGCAGCGCGGTTGAATAAACTGGTCGATTAAACGGTTCCCTTTAGCGCAGCATGTCATGTCTACGTTGTGAAAACCCACTTTATTCTTAAGCTAACCCACCCGCGAACGCTTAGGCTACTTAACAAGCTACTATTGTGGAGGAAAGCTTATTTCACTTCAAGGTGTTTGTCGGCTATGCAGACTTGTAAGTTATTGCAAAAATTATGCGATTATCGGGCGATGTAGAAAGTCTTAAGAAACATCACGCAAATTTTAAAAAAATTGCGCTAACTCACAAAAAATTACATTGTTTGAAAAAAAAGAGAAAAATAACCTCAATTTGCGTAGAACAAAAAAAAAATTATAAAATTTAATAAAACTGTGAACTATGTTGTGGTGTTTTAAAATATAGCTCTAAAGGATCCGATTTAAATAGATTTAGCTTTCAGAGAGGAAATTTTTCTAATGTAAGCTTACCGGTTGACAGGTGAATGATGTTTCCGTATTGATGCACACAAGAAGGAGCCCTTTATTCTTTTCACACATCAGCCTCTTCCCAGCACACATTAGGGAATGTTATTGTTTTTTTTTTTGAAAAATCAAATCTCCTAACCAAATAGGAATCTCCTAACCAAATTTTGCACGCAATTTACAATACGCCTATATTTTAAGAGCAGAGTACGCAAAATGCACAATACGCAATTAAGAGCTCTGTAGTGTAATTATAATTGATAAACCATTATAAACTCCTGCTACAAAGCAAAATAGTTACCCAACCCTTATGAACGTTTCGCTAACTTAGTTAACATCATCAGAGTGTCACAAATATTTTATTAATATACCAAATTTAATAAAGGGGTGTATTAAACTGCATAAAATAGGATTAACTTATTAAATTTTATCAAAGTTTTTAATTTTTGTTTTGTCAACAAGTGATATTATTTTTCCTTCACCAGGTATATTTATTTTTATAGGTAAAAAATAACTTCACGTTCCAGAGAGGCGGAGTAGTTTTAAATTTAGCTGTTAGGATCTTACCGCTCTAATCCTACAACACCACCTTTTGCAACAGGAGTTAGTATTGGTTTACATCTGTAACATAAAAACCATAGCTTCGATGAAATACTAATTTTCCATTGGTATAGTGAATAGCTAGAATAATTAGGTGAATGTATTAAAAAGAAAACTTATTCCATTTACTTTACACCGCCAAGAGTCTTACCTACACGTTGCAGTACGTCATGTTGACACTAATCTATGCATATAATTATGCAGATGTAGGTCTAATATTATATCTTTACAAGTTTCATCACAATATGTAGAAAAACGCTCCAAAGTTCTTATACAGTTTTATACATAAATTTGAAAAAACCCGAAACGGGGTATTATCGCTTATAGTTTATTTGTTTAACCTTAAAAATCGCTATAGGAAAAAAAATCTGAGTACAAATTATTTGCTGACAGACGAAGTACAAGGTCATTCAGTCGATGTTTTAAGTTGCTTAAGTTCTGTCCTATGATACTTAGTAACAGACTACAGCACGACAATAATATTCTAGCTGATCACAGTACTGGGCTACGTAGTTACAATAGTAGAGTACTTAGTCACGTAGTAACTATGCTAGTTAGTCACGAGGCTATACTCAGCCAGGGAACTGTGCTACTTAGCCAATATGGTAGCCACGTGACTGTGCTACTCAGTCACTGACTATGCTACGTAGCCACGTGACTATGCTACTCAGTCACGGAACTATGCTACATAGCCATATAACTATGCTACTCAGTCACGGAACTATGCTACATTGCCACATGAATGTGCCACTCAGTGACGAAACTATGCAGAGGAACTATGAAACTTATTCACGGGACTATGCTACTTAGTCACGTAACTATTCATTTTATTCACAAACTATGCTACTTTTTCAATCTACTATACTACATAGCCACGTGACTATGCTACTCAGACACGGAACTATTCTACATAGTCACGTGACCGTTCTACTCAGTCACGTAACGGAACTGTGGTCTTTAATTACGTAACTATGCTATATAATAACCAGGTTATGCTACACAATCACCCAACCTGCTACTTAGCTACGGGACTCTGTTACTTAGTCACGTAGCTATGCTACATATACACGAGTTTGGGCTACCTGGTCATGTAACCTGCTACTTAGTGACGTAACCTGTTACTTAGTCACGTAACTATGCTACATAACCACAAGGCTATGTTAGTCAGTTACGTAATCTGCTACCTAGTCACGTAATTATAATACATAATCACGAGACTAAGTTACTTAGTCACGTAACCTGCTACTTAGTCACGGAGGTTTGCTACATAACCACGAGGCTATGTTACTCATTTACGTAATCTGCTACCTAGTCACGTAATTATAATACATAATCACGAGGCTAAGCTACTTAGTCACGTAACCTGCTACTTAGTCACGGAGGTTTGCTACATAACCACGAGGCTATGTTACTCATTTACGTAATCTGCTACCTAGTCACGTAGTTATAATACATAATCACGAGGCTAAGTTACTTAGTCACGGAGCTACGCTATTTCAGCTCAGTACTAGAATTGTTAGTCGTACTACCAAGGACGTACTATGCTTTTAATGCCAGCATAACCTTAATTCAACCATCTACGATAACACGATCCCATCTGTTTCTACAGCAGGTACATTCTTCTCTATCAATAAGTTAAATATGCTGCAGGGAATAATGTTTATAATTTATTTGTTTTCCACATATGTTATAGTAATTTGTTTCCATAAAACTATAGAGTATGCCAACAGAATCACTCTAAGTGTGCTTGTGAAATAATTTGTTATATAATATTTACTCTACACACAAACGTTTCCAGTGCTACAAAGCCTGAGGTATAAAAATAAATGTCATAAAACGGAGGTGAAGCACATGGATTTCTTCGCGTATTATATTTCCAAGGCTGTGCCCAGACAGATTGATAGATTGTAGAACAGTGGCTTTGGATTGTATCGCGCTCAGGATTCCGGATACGCTGCAAAGGCTATAGCGTTGACAAACACCGGCAACTATTATGGTGATATTAATTTACATATTTTTTTGGAGGCGTAACTTAATTCCTTGTCATTTAATCAACGAAATTTTTTATATTAAGAAAAACAATGACAATCGTGGGACTTGGGAGGAAGTGTAACCTCAATTAATTTTATTTATAAAATGAAATCATGTAAGTCATCAAGAAATCTATAATAACATAACCTAAAAAATCTTTATTATTGAGTTATTTTTAAAAACCTATTGAATATTTTACCAAATAGAAAAGATTCAGCACGTACAATATACAGAGAGAAATTTATTTATTTTTATAGCATTACATATTTTTTTTAAGTATTTTTTGTAATGATAACTTATAAATTAGAGTAAATAGGCCCTCGAATACTAAAGTAATTAAAAAATGTAGATTCAGTCACTAGCCAGTAAGTGTAGGCCATATTTAGGTATTATCGTATCAGTAAAGAATACGTTTTAACTTATTGATAATCTAACACACAAAAAGTAACATAACCTATTATTATTAAAAACAGGTGTGTATTTTACGCCG
>JBAIZL010000043.1:440000-480000 GCA_036971475.1 Prosapia bicincta
GCTACAATCGCCATGACTTACCCCGCTACAATCGCCATGACTTACCCCACTACAATCGCCATGACTTACCCCGCTACAATCGCCATGACTTACCCCACTACAATCGCCATGACTTACCCCTCTACAATCACCATGACTTACCCCGCTACAATTGCCATGACTTACCCCACTACAATCGCCATGACTTACCCCGCTACAATCGCCATGACTTACCCCACTACAATCGCCATGACTTACCCCGCTACAATCGCCATGACTTACCCCGCTACAATCGCCATGACTTACCCCACTACAATCGCCATGACTTACCCCACTACAATCGCCATGACTTACCCCACTACAATCGCCATGACTTACCCCACTACAATCGCCATGACTTACCCCGCTACAATTGCCATGACTTACCCCACTACAATCGCCATGACTTACCCCGCTACAATCGCCATGACTTACCCCACTACAATCGCCATGACTTACCCCTCTACAATCACCATGACTTACCCCACTACAATCGCCATGACTTACCCCGCTACAATCGCCATGACTTACCCCGCTACAATCGCCATGACTTACCCCACTACAATCGCCATGACTTACCCCACTACAATCGCCATGACTTACCCCACTACAATCGCCATGACTTACCCCGCTACAATCGCCATGACTTTCCCCACTACAATCGCCATGACTTACCCCACTACAATCGCCATGACTTACCCCGCTACAATCGCCATGACTTACCCCACTACAATCGCCATGACTTACCCCACTACAATCGCCATGACTTACCCCACTACAATCGCCATGACTTACCCCACTACAATCGCCATGACTTACCCCGCTACAATCGCCATGACTTACCCCACTACAATCGCCATGACTTACCCCACTACAATCGCCATGACTTACCACACTACAATCGCCATGACGTATCCCACTACAATCGCCATGACTTACCACACTACAATCGCCATGACTTACCCCACTACAATCGCCATGACTTACCCCGCTACAATCGCCATGACTTACCCCACTACAATCGCCATGACTTACCCCACTACAATCGCCATGACTTACCACACTACAATCGCCATGACGTATCCCACTACAATCGCCATGACTTACCCCGCTACAATCGCCATGACTTACCCCGCTACAATCGCCATGACTTACCCCACTACAATCGCCATGACTTACCCCGCTACAATCGCCATGACTTACCCCACTACAATCGCCATGACTTACCCCACTACAATCGCCATGACTTACCCCACTACAATCGCCATGACGTATCCCACTACATCACCATTATTTTTCCTATTTCAATTGCCATGACTTACCCCACTACAATCGCCATGACTTACCCCGCTACAATCGCCATGACTTACCCCACTACAATCGCCATGACTTACCCCGCTACAATCGCCATGACTTACCCCACTACAATCGCCATGACTTACCCCTCTACAATCGCCATGACTTACCCCTCTACAATCGCCATGACTTTCCCCACTACAATCGCCATGACTTACCCCGCTACAATCGCCATGACTTACCCCGCTACAATCGCCATGACTTACCCCACTACAATCGCCATGACTTACCCCGCTACAATCGCCATGACTTACCCCGCTACAATCGCCATGACTTACCCCACTACAATCGCCATGACTTACCCCACTACAATCGCCATGACTTACCCCGCTACAATCGCCATGACTTACCCCACTACAATCGCCATGACTTACCCCACTACAATCGCCATGACTTACCCCGCTACAATCGCCATGACTTACCCTACTACAATCGCCATGACTTACCCCACTACAATCGCCATGACTTACCCCGCTACAATCGCCATGACTTACCCCGCTACAATCGCCATGACTTACCACACTACAATCGCCATGACTTACCCCGCTACAATCGCCATGACGTATCCCACTACATCACCATTATTTTTCCTATTTCAATCGCCATGACTTACCCCACTACAATCGCCATGACTTACCCCACTACAATCGCCATGACTTACCCCGCTACAATCGCCATGACTTACCCTACTACAATCGCCATGACTTACCCCGCTACAATCGCCATGACTTATCCCACTACAATCACCATGACTTACCCCGCTACAATCGCCATGACTTACCCTACTACAATCGCCATGACTTACCCCGCTACAATCGCCATGACTTATCCCACTACAATCGCCATGACTTACCCCGCTACAATCGCCATGACCTACCCTACTACAATCGCCATGACTTACCCCACTACAATCGCCATGACTTACCCCGCTACAATCGCCATGACTTACCCCGCTACAATCGCCATGACGTATCCCACTACATCACCATTATTTTTCCTATTTCAATCGCCATGACTTACCCCACTACAATCGCCATGACTTACCCCACTACAATCGCCATGACTTACCCCACTACAATCACCATGACTTACCCCACTACAATCGCCATGACTTACCCCACTACAATCGCCATGACTTACCCCACTACAATCGCCATGACTTACCCCACTACAATCGCCATGACTTACCCCACTACAATCGCCATGACTTACCCCACTACAATCGCCATGACTTACCCCGCTACAATCGCCATGACTTACCACACTACAATCGCCATGACGTATCCCACTACATCACCATTATTTTTCCTATTTCAATCGCCATGACTTACCCCACTACAATCGCCATGACTTACCCCGCTACAATCGCCATGACTTACCACACTACAATCGCCATGACGTATCCCACTACATCACCATTATTTTTCCTATTTCAATCGCCATGACTTACCCCACTACAATCGCCATGACTTACCCCACTACAATCGCCATGACTTACCCCACTACAATCACCATGACTTACCCCACTACAATCGCCATGACTTACCCCACTACAATCGCCATGACTTACCCCACTACAATCGCCATGACTTACCCCACTACAATCGCCATGACTTACCCCACTACAATCGCCATGACTTACCCCACTACAATCGCCATGACTTACCCCGCTACAATCGCCATGACGTATCCCACTACATCGCCATGACCTACCCCTCTACAATCGCCATGACTTACCCCACTACAATCGCCATGACTTACCCCACTACAATCGCCATGACTTATCCCTCTACAATCGCCATGACTTACCCCACTACAATCGCCATGACTAACCCCACTACAATCGCCATGACTTACCCCACTACAATCGCCATGACGTATCCCACTACATCACCATTATTTTTCCTATTTCAATTGCCATGACTTACCCCACTACAATCGCCATGACTTACCCCGCTACAATCGCCATGACTTACCCCTCTACAATCGCCATGACTTACCCCGCTACAATCGCCATGACTTACCCCACTACAATCGCCATGACTTACCCCGCTACAATCGCCATGACTTACCCCACTACAATCGCCATGACTTACCCCGCTACAATCGCCATGACTTACCCCTCTACAATCGCCATGACTTACCCCGCTACAATCGCCATGACTTACCCCACTACAATCGCCATGACTTACCCCGCTACAATCGCCATGACTTACCCCACTACAATCGCCATGACTTACCCCTCTACAATCGCCATGACTTACCCCACTACAATCGCCATGACTTACCCCACTACAATCGCCATGACTTACCCCACTACAATCGCCATGACGTATCCCACTACATCACCATTATTTTTCCTATTTCAATTGCCATGACTTACCCCACTACAATCGCCATGACTTACCCCGCTACAATCGCCATGACTTACCCCGCTACAATCGCCATGACTTACCCCACTACAATCGCCATGACTTACCCCGCTACAATCGCCATGACTTACCCCACTACAATCGCCATGACTTACCCCACTACAATCGCCATGACTTACCCCTCTACAATCGCCATGACTTACCCCACTACAATCGCCATGACTTACCCCACTACAATCGCCATGACTTACCCCGCTACAATCGCCATGACTTACCCCACTACAATCGCCATGACTTACCCCACTACAATCGCCATGACTTACCCCACTACAATCGCCATGACTTACCCCACTACAATCGCCATGACTTACCCCTCTACAATCGCCATGACTTACCCCACTACAATCGCCATGACTTACCCCACTACAATCGCCATGACTTACCCCTCTACAATCGCCATGACTTACCCCACTACAATCGCCATGACTTACCCCACTACAATCGCCATGACCTACCCCTCTACAATCGCCATGACTTACCCCACTACAATCGCCATGACTTACCCCACTACAATCGCCATGACTTACCCCTCTACAATCGCCATGACTTACCCCACTACAATCGCCATGACTTACCCCACTACAATCGCCATGACTTACCCCACTACAATCGCCATGACTTACCCCTCTACAATCGCCATGACTTACCCCACTACAATCGCCATGACTTACCCCACTACAATCGCCATGACCTACCCCTCTACAATCGCCATGACTTACCCCACTACAATCGCCATGACTTACCCCACTACAATCGCCATGACTTACCCCTCTACAATCGCCATGACTTACCCCACTACAATCGCCATGACTTACCCCACTACAATCGCCATGACTTACCCCACTACAATCGCCATGACGTAACCCACTACATCACCATGATTTTTTCTATTTCAATCGCCATGACTTACCCCTCTACAATCGCCATGACTTACCCCACTACAATCGCCATGACGTAACCCACTACATCACCATGATTTTTCCTATTTAAATCGCCATGACTTACCCCTCTACAATCGCCATGACTTACCCCTCTACAATCGCCATGACTTACTCCACTACAATCGCCATGACTTACTCCACTACAATCGCCATGACTTACCCCTCTACAATCGCCATGACTTACCCCACTACAATCACCATGACTTACCCCACTACAATCGCTATGACTTACCCCACTACAATCGCCATGACCTACCCCTCTACAATCGCAATGACTTACCCCTCTACAATCGCCATGACTCACCCCTCTACAATCGCCATGACTTACTCCACTACAATCTCCATGACTTACTCCACTTCAATGACCACCATATACCCCACTACAATCGCCATGACTTACTCCACTACAGTGACCACCATATACCCCATTACAATCGCCATGACTTACTCCACTACAGTGACCACCATATACCCCATTACAATCGCAATGACTTACTCCACTACAATGACCACCATATACCCCACTACAATCGCCATGACACTCCACTACAATGACCACCATATACCCCACTACAATCGCCATGACACTCCACTACAATGACCACCATATACCCCACTACAATCGCCATGACACTCCACTACAATGACCACCATATACCCCACTACAATCGCCATGACTTACTCCACTACAGTGACCACCATATACCCCATTACAATCGCAATGACTTACTCCACTACAATGACCACCATATACCCCACTACAATCGCCATGACACTCCACTACAATGACCACCATATACCCCACTACAATCGCCATGACACTCCACTACAATGACCACCATATACCCCACTACAATCGCCATGACACTCCACTACAATGACCACCATATACCCCACTACAATCGCCATGACGTTCCCCACTTTAAACACCATTATTTCCATTTTTAGTCTCAAGAAATATGAATTACAAATCTTCCTCCTCATTTCATTCTTTAAAACGTTTCATTTGTAAGTTATCGATTTTATTAACGATTTGAAAATAAGTCATTGTTGAAAACATGAAATCGTTATTGGCGATACATAAAATAAGAGCGGAGTTCAGCAAAGACTGTTTAATCTAGTTGTTCATGTCAGGAAATTTAGAGTTGATCGAGGTTTTAAAGTTAAATTAATAATTATTTTTATATTGTATAATTAAAAGTGTTGGGCAGAGAATTTTTGAATGTTAAACTTTAAAGATTGTAAAAAAAATCATCGACTTGACGAAACTAAAACTTTTCAAGACACATGCAAACAACCCGTTTGCCGACAGCTCTAGTTTTGACATATTAAAAAGGCGAACAGTCTCATCACAAACATATTATTCAACCTAATTCTCGTCTAGTTTTGACGTAAACTAGAGAACAACCGATCTCTCCTTTGTCAGTGTTGATGTCGACATTGTTTCTTGCTGTTTGGCCAATTCCAATTTATAGCATAATAAGAGGAACGTTCTAAGAATATAATAAATTTATTTACGAATTGAAAAAGCTGAATGAAGGAGGCAGAGGGTATCCTTCCATCACTAGCAGCGTCAGGGCATGGTTCTATTCTTTGACATGGACGAGCCGGCGATAATGAATGGCCGTGCAATCAGCCGTATTGTAGCGTCACTATCTCAGGCTGTGATGAGTTATTGGCCATTTAACGAGGCCATTCTTTGCGAGTGGTAAAGCCCGAGCGTGTGTGGGTTATGCGGGACTTTCTCTCGTCAATCGCGGATATCTGAACGTCCCGTCTGCTAGTGCAAGTCGTACAAAACTGGCGTCGGCTTTCAATCATACTGTCTCTCTTAGTTAGGGGTGAATGGTATTAGATCAATATGGAAACCTGTTTAGAAGTAGTGTTAGGATATTACACAGTGTAAAAACCTTTCAATTATTTGTCAAGATAAACATAGAAAATAAAATTCAAAGATGTAAAAAGTAAGTTCATTGTGATGTCAGGTTTACAATTATTTATTTAAAAGACACATTTTTTGTCTTAATTTCCGACGTATCTTACGAGTTGTGAATCTACAAACATCTACATAACATTTGCAGAGCATAAACCCGCTCTCATTGTCAAGAGGTCCCTTCAATACCTTCAACCTTCAACCTTCAACCTTCAACCTTCAATATTAGCCCCTTAATCTGATCGTTAGCTCGTTTCTTTTGTCTATTGCACGTTCAACTAGCTCTTCTTTCAAAACGCAATGAAAAGATCTATTTCATACTAAATTTTTAAGAAAACCTTCTACTATATATTCTTATTTCCAATAATTATTTTAGTTATCGACTCATAATTTCAGGAGAGTAATTATTTTAATTACTAAAAATTATTTGTAGCCATTAGTTTTTATTTTTTACTTAGAGTGACGTATTTGGTTTTACATGACTCTATTCGACATTTGTTTACATTGAATAATCCTGCTGTGAGTTTTAAATCATAATTACTTGAAATGAATTACTTGAAATGAATTACGTGAAATGAATTACTTGAAACGAATTACGTGAAATGAATTACTTGAAATGAATTATTTGAAATTAATTACGTGAAATGAATTGCATGAAATGAATTACGTGAAAGTGAATTTTTAAAATTTTAAAATAATAATTCAATTATAGGTACACTAAATGGCTGGAATTATATTTGTAAAATTCGATATACAGTACATGAATATTTGGTACGAATATTATTAAGAAATTAACATTTCAAATTTTAATTACAGCAAAGATGACAAGCTAGCAATTCTCAAATGTAATTGATTACATATTATGATAATCGATAATAAAATATCATACTTACTGACAACATTCTGCTAGGTTGTTCACTTACAGCACATGTTTAATTGGCATGCCAGAATGTTATAACTAAAATGGCAACCTCTACGTTCCGACTCCATTCTCCGACGAGCTTACTTGTAAATAACACGGCGCTGAATTTATATTCATTCCAGAACTGTATTCAAATTAAAAGATCATTAGTAGTAATTTTAGTGACGGAACAAAGAGAATGTGTGGCGTTGGGGGTCAACGATGCCTCACGTATTCCGTGTTACATGTCACCGGCGGTGATAACAATGCGCTGTAAAGTGTGGTGACGAAACCAGAGTCCTCGTGTTGTCTATTTTACACGTGTATCGTGATAGCTAGACATTAGTTTAATTAACACACGGCCAGTCGGTAGCAAGTTTATACGATCCGACATCTTCCCTTCCAGTTTTGGTTCGCATACCGCGATCGTATCTTCGCGCGCAGCGGATAGCTAGACATTGTTCGATACTAATCTGCGGCTACGGTTTATTTGACTAGAACCTGTTCGTGTGCGTGTGTGTGTGTTACGGAGAGGTGTTTTTAAAAATGTATATCAAGATCGAGAGGTGTAATAATCGGACACCCTCCGGGGCCTCGTTCAAAAATGACAAACATGTTTCTTAGTTTGTGACGCTAAGCAGGTTAAGATTATACAGCCACAGAATAGCGTTCGGATTGTGAAACCAAGTTATAGGATAACTTTAAAATATTCCGTTTCAAAATGTTAAGATCTTAATTTGATTTGTTGTTTCTAACACGCGCGCGCTCATGCGAGGATACCACTCACAAAATTCAATATACAATTAAAAGTGTTTTTAGATAAATTTATTTCGCGTCTTTTAGTAGTGAGACAAAATTCCATTTTGTGCGTCTTTAAACAAGTAGTCAACTCCCAATGCCTCCGATATTAAATATGCCCAAGTGATGCTAAATATCGCAGCTGTATATCCGGGACTTTATATCCGAACTTTAAACTACCTATATTCACATCGTTTCTTCTCATCATCACTAGAGAGAGTCATTCTGTCTGTTCGCCCTAAATATGGTAACAAATCAATTTACCTTTTTTGTGGATAACTCAGAAGAAGAACAATTAGGGAGTAAAAAAACTCAAATAAAACACTTTCCCTTGCATGCCCTTCTTTCTAACCTAGACATTTCTAAAAGGGATGACAATTACACTTGTTGAAGGAAGTTTAGCTTATTTTGTGGTATCCTAGTCAAACTATATAAAACTACAACAATTTTATTCAACAAAAACACTAAAACAACACATATATTTATAGAAAACACACATACTCTTAGGGATGATGTTGGATAGACAAAGGTGATAGGAGATCCACTTCCGGTGGGCGACCCTGCCAACACAAGCAATCTTCTTCCTTCACATTTTGGGGTTTTATTTAGTTCTTCTACGTTTAGCCTTACCTAATTACCATTGGTGTAACGGACAGACTTTTCTACACGTTTCTGTTAATAAGTAGTGTATCTTGTCCTGGGGAAGTGAATTGACCAGGGAAAGTAAGTCAACCTAGGCAAGTGAGTCAAACAGGGCAAGTGAGTCGACCTGGGAAAATAAGTCGACCTTGGGAAGTGAGTAAACCTGGGCAAGTGAGTCGAATAGGGCAAGTGAGTTGACCAGGGAAAGTAAGTCGACCTGGGGAAGTGAGTGACCTGGGAAAGTAGGTCGACCTGGAGAAGTGAGTTGACTTGGGCAAGTGAGTCGAGCTGGCCAAGTTAGTCGATCAGGGAAAGTGAGTCAAGCTGGCCAAATTAGTCGAATAGGGCAAGTAAGTCGACTTGGGCAAGTGAGTCGAGTTGGCCAAGTTAGTCGATCAGGGAAAGTGAGTCAAGCTGAAAAAATTAGTAGAACAGGGCAAGTGAGTCGACCTGGGCAAGTGAGTCAAGCTGGATAAGTGAGTCGAGCTAGGCAAGTGCGTTGACCTGGGCAAGTGAATAAATCAGGGAAAGTGAGACGACCTGGGCAAGTGAGTTAATAATAATGAAGATAATTAGGTTTTAAATTTTTACCAGTACTAGTATCTATATCATGTGGTTTAAAGTAGATAATAGTCAAATGAACTGTTTGATATCAAGTATAAAAATCTATTCCATATTCGTTTAGTTTGTAGACAGTTCTTTTCTCCCTATTTAAGTTCAGGTCTTACTTCAGATAAGCAACATCTAAGTAACCAGGGATCATTATATTGTTTTCTTAAACTATTTAATCCCCTGTAACTGACTTCTTACTTCTTTCATTGGTAAAGTACTTTTTATAACCCCAATAAAGAGTTGATCTGTCTCAGTTACATCAACTGACTCCTACCCTACTTGTACTATAATATCTTGTGTATACCCTACGAAAAGTTAAAGTTATTATGGCTCACTCTAACCCTAACTATGTGCACAATGCTTTCCTATCAGTCGTAGGTACGCCTTAATAATCATACTGGCTAGTCGCCATATAACTACAAATATATATATATATATATATATATATATATATATATATATATATGAAGTTATTATGGCTCACTCTAACCCTAACTATGTGCACAATGATTTCCTATCAGTCGTAGGTACGCCTTAATAATCATACTGGCTAGTCGCCATATAACTACAAATATATATATATATATATATATATATATATATATATATATATATATATGAAGTTAATATATTACTATTGTAAGTAATTTTATCCACCATTAATTGCACTTAATGGTGGATAAAATTACTTACAATAGTAATATATTAACTTCATAAAGTCAGTGCAACGGAAAAACAATGGATAACGTAATATATATATATATATATATATATATATATATATATATATATATATATATATATACATATACTCCAGTTTCCCAGATTTTCTTTCTACCTGGAGAATTCATGAATGCGTAGTCAAGCCCATTGTTTTTTATATCCATTTTCCTCCTTTTTGGTAAATTATTTTAAAAATACTGACTGTCAAAAATACCAGAAATAATAAATGTATGGTAGTTGGGACCTTTTTGCTTATGCACCATTTGTAAAGGTTAAAACAAAACAAATCCCTCGTTTTTACTTTGTCACTGCTTGCATATAATAACTGTTCAATGCTGTAGAATGACTGTTCAATGCTGTAGAATAACTGCTCAATGATGTAGAATAACTGTTCAATGCTGTAGAATGACTGCTCAATGATGTAGAATAACTGTTCAATGCTGTAGAATAACTGTTCAGTGATGTAGAATAACTGCTCAATGATGTAGAATAACTGTTCAATGCTGTAGAATAACTGTTCAATGATGTAGAATAACTGCTCAATGATGTAGAATAACTGTTCAATGCTGTAGAATAACTGCTCAATGATGTAGAATAACTGTTCAATGATGTAGAATAACTGTTCAATGCTGTAGAATAACTGCTCAATGATGTAGAATAACTGTTCAATGCTGTAGAATAACTGTTTATTAAAAAATTAATACTATTCCTTGAATCTCTTTAACTTGCGTTTTACAGTTTCAGTAACGTCACTGTAAAAATTCCAGGTCTGCGTATTTGTTTATATGTGCATTAAACAAATATCCTTTACACATATGATTTCATACATCAGCTGATTTTATACTATAGGTTATGCTTTATAACTGCTGTTTCAATCTGTAAATATAGTGACTTTATTTACTGTACGTTTTTAATTTAAAAAGTCACAATTCAATATTTTTTGATCATGTAATAAATATATTTATGCAATCTAAGTAAAATAAATTCAAAATAATGAGTGAGATTTTTTCCAATTCATGAAATGAATCTTTTTTTGCTGTGACTGATAATTTTAAAAAATTATTTTATTTTTTAAGAGTTTATTAAAATGTTTGTTCAGTAAAATCTTTCAACATCTAATATACGTTTTCTGTTAACTAAATTCTTCAAATGAAATATCCACTACTGTTGGCCAGTCCCATTGACTCTCATGTTTTATTATTTTACTTACAATTGAAGTTAATTTTATATTTAACTATTTTGTGAATTTTTTTTTATTGATCTTTGCTTAAAAATTGTAAGAGTTATTATTATTAATTATCAAAGTCGTAGCTTGTACGTTTAAACTTGAGAAATAATAAATTTGTCTTGTCGAATTTATAATTTAAGGAAATTTATGAAAACGATATCCAGACAAAATGTTTTCCCTCAGTATCTCTCATCTCACTACTGTCTCCTGTATTAGAAGGTTCCTCGTGAACAATGGTGGATTGAATTGTGTTTTCGTTTTTTGTTTTAACCCTCATAGAAGCCAACCTCTAGCGAGCAGCCTCCATCATACACTTGTGTGCGGTTAGTATCCTTACCGTGTGATTGACTGTCCTTGCACTAAGCTATTTCTATGGAGAATCAGGAAATATTGCAATGAAGTAGTACGGTGTCGTGCTAAGAGCAGGGTGAAGAAACCCTGGCAGTATTAACCGATGGTGACCGAGCAGTCATCTATATGCAACTAGAGCTGGCTATTACTCTTTGCTATAATTTTATCTGTTTTCAATTGTTGCAAAGCCATCGTGTAGATTTAACCTTTAAATCTACTCTCGCCTTTAATGATTCAAAGTCTAGCTTTTCTACATTTTCTTAGTCACGCTTTACGTTACATGAGATAACAGTGATGCAATCAGATCGTAATTAAAGATTAGTTACATACATTGTAACTATTGCTTTAAGAAAATCAATACTATTCGATAATATAGAAGTATAATATATTAACAAATAATAACCAAAAAAATTAAAGTCTTTTACTATTTATTTATGTCAATAGAAATAAAAGGCGTACACCAAACTTACAAACTAATTGAGTTCTACGTTTGAGTTTATAGTAGCAACACTCACAGATGATGATGACTTTGTCATTGAAACGCCTCTGAATTAATAAATGAATAGTTTCTGAGTTTTCTACTCTTCTTTCTTTTGTATTAAGATAACCTCACCAGCTAAGCTTAAAGAATAGTGTGTTTACGTATGGTTTGTAACTTCTACGACACAACTACAGTGAATAGACACAATATTGTTTCTATAGATATATTAGTAACCAGTGTCTGCGACCCTTATAGAGTGATATATCTTCTTTTCTCATTTTTTTAATAGTTGTCAGTGGTATTCTTGCGCAACAATAGGCCTTATGCAGATTTTCAGACGTTTGGAATTGAATGCCCTTTGTAAAGGAGACTGTTAGGCAGTATTTGTGCGCCTTTTATTTCCTTTAAAGGCTTTATGGCTGTTCACTTGGCGGGCTCTCACACACGGCTTGTGCACTTCACGCAGTTTTCACAATACTCTGACGGTGTCATTGTTGTATGGTAACGAGGTGCATGTACCATGGTGTCGTTACTTTCACAAAGGCCACCGTGTTAAGGGGGCGGAGAAAGGATTCCCGACTTACTTCTTTTTCCACGGACTCGGAATAATGCCGACATTTTGATATTTATTCACTTTAAAGCAATGTCGGTGTACTGCCTATCCTAGAAGGTTTATTAACGGCTGAGGTGGAACTTTGGGTTTGAAGAAGCAATAGTTTTTATTGGCGATTGGTGTGATCGAGCGTTTGAAATGAAATGCATTGGAGCAGAACGAAAATGGAATAAGCTATTAAATTAGAAAACAAAAAACAAGTTTAGAGTATATAATGTTTTCTTTACTAAATCGAAACATTTTTGTCGTTAAAAATGTAACACATTTTTGAAACTAGTCTATGATATAAATTTAAATATAACATCAGCTGTCTTACGAAATCATACGATATCACTTATTTTAAGCCAAATGGGACGAACCAACTATATTGCATACCTTCCCCCTTTTATGAGACGATTTTTATCCAATATAAATCTGAAATACATTAATTATTAAATTTAGTTAATTAATTACTATTTGAGATATCTGTATTAACATCAATTGTCATTCACTACATGTTTTAGAAATGTATTTAAACTTGAGTGGATGAATAAAAAGTATTATATTAACGACTGAAATTAAAACAAGATATATATAAAACACTTACTCTATAATGTACTTAAACAAGAATCTTACTTGGTTAACTTACGAAGGCTTTAATTTAATTACGTGTCTTCATTCGTGAGTCTCAGTTGATGCTCGAAGTCTTCGAAAGTTAACTCGGATGTATACTAAGTAAGATTCTTGTTTAAGTACATTATATTGTAAGTGATATATATATATATATATATATATATATATATATATATATATATATATATATAATTAATAAATTAAAAATATTTCAAAAACAAGAATACTTTTAAAGAATATATTATATTAAAATATTTATTTAAAAAATGTACAAAATAAAAAAGGACTAAATGCGCCCAAGTTCATTACTTGTTAAGGTGCAAAATATAAATTAAAAGTTGTTTTAAAAATTTATAGAAATGTCAATAAGTGAACCAAAGGCAGTGTTAAGCTTTATTTTTAAATACTCAATACCTATTTTCACTCGTAAGAAAAAGTATTTCATGTTTACACTCCGAAAAATATAAGATATTAAGAGCCTTGTAGAGTATGATTTATTTATTCACAATTTTAGTGAGTTTTTGTTTGTTTCCAGGCCATTGCTACAGAGGATCTGATCGTATGGGTAAATAAATATGGAGATTTTTTGATCCTTACAATGTTTAGATAACGAGCCTAGTTGCCACAGACCAATGTTCCTGACATTAAACATCCTAGGTTAAAGAAGAATGCCATTAATGCTAAAAAGGGGAGACTAACAAGCTTTCCAGTATATACACACACTCATATTACTGAAATTATAGTAAATTCTCATGTGAATTATCATATCACATGTGAATAATCTGAATATTAGATATTTAACAGTAATATTAGATTTTAATCTTTCTTATTCTTTCCTTTTTATTTAGGTATAAAATGTTAATTTTACTAATTTTGATTAATTTTCATAATTAGTGTTTGTTTTAATCATTTTTGTAATGATGTTGGTGTCATTTATTTTGGTTATGTTGCTCCTTTTCAATACAAATTTGTGTGAACGTTTGGTAAAATCATTATTGCTAGGTCAAGATACCCTGGCTTTTCACAAGACCGTAATCATGTTTCAAAGTACTAATGCAGCAATCATTTTACTCCTGTACCCTCCACTAACCAATAATCACAATCCTACCCTTGCATTTCTAGACTGTACTCATGTTCTAAAGGATTACGGAAACTAAATATTTGGTTTAGCATTGACAAACCCAGTAATAAAGTCGGCTTCCCGTCACAGATCTATACTAATGCAACCATCATTCTACTCTTGTCACGTCCACTAATCAATAATCACAATCCTACCCTTGCATTTCAAGACTGCACTTATGTTCTAAAGGATTACGAAACTAAATATTTGGTTTTAGCATTGACAATCACAGTAATAAAGTCGGCTTCCCCTCACAGATCTGTACTAATGCAACAATCATTTTACTCCTGTACCCTCCACTAATCAATAATCACAATCCTACCCTCGCATTTCTAGACTGTACTCATGTTCTAAAGGATTACGAAACTAAATATTTGGTTTTAGCATTGACAATCACAGTAATAAAGTCCGCTTCCCGTCACAGATCTGTACTAATGCAACAATCATTTTACTCCTGTACCCTCCACTAATCAATAATCACAATCCTACCCTCGCATTTCTAGACTGTACTCATGTTCTAAAGGATTACGAAACTAAATATTTGGTTTTAGCATTGACAATCACAGTAATAAAGTCCGCTTCCCGTCACAGATCTGTACTAATGCAACAATCATTTTACTCCTGTACCCTCCACTAATCAATAATCACAATCCTACCCTCGCATTTCTAGACTGTACTCATGTTCTAAAGGATTACGAAACTAAATATTTGGTTTTAGCATTGACAATCACAGTAATAAAGTCGGCTTCCCCTCACAGATCTGTACTAATGCAACAATCATTTTACTTCTGTACCCTCCACTAATCAATAATCACAATCCTACCCTCGCATTTCAAGACTGTACTCATGTTCTAAAGAATTACGGAAACTAAATATTTGGTTTTAGCATTGACAATCACAGTAATAAAGTCGGCTTCCCGTCACAGATCTGTACTAATGCAACAATCATTTTACTCCTGTACTCTCCACTAACCAATAATCACAATCCTGCCCTCGCATTTCTAGACTGTACTCATGTTCTAAAGTATTACGGAAACTAAATATTTGGTTCTAGCATTGACAATCACAGTAATAAAGTCGGCTTCCCGTCACAGATCTGTACTAATGCAACAATCATTTTACTCCTGTACTCTCCACTAACCAATAATCACAATCCTGCCCTCGCATTTCAAGACTGTACTCATGTTCTAAAGTATTACGGAAACTAAATATTTGGTTTTAGCATTGACAATCACAGTAATAAAGTCGGCTTCCCGTCACAGATCTGTACTAATGCAACAATCATTTTACTCCTGTACTCTCCACTAATCAATAATCACAATCCTGCCCTCGCATTTCTAGACTGTACTCATGTTCTAAAGGATTACGAAACTAAATATTTGGTTTTAGCATTGACAATCACAGTAATAAAGTCGGCTTCCCCTCACAGATCTGTACTAATGCAACAATCATTTTACTTCTGTACCCTCCACTAATCAATAATCACAATCCTACCCTCGCATTTCAAGACTGTACTCATGTTCTAAAGAATTACGGAAACTAAATATTTGGTTTTAGCATTGACAATCACAGTAATAAAGTCGGCTTCCCGTCACAGATCTGTACTAATGCAACAATCATTTTACTCCTGTACTCTCCACTAACCAATAATCACAATCCTACCCTCGCATTTCTAGACTGTACTCATGTTCTAAAGAATTACGGAAACTAAATATTTGGTTTTAGCATTGACAATCACAGTAATAAAGTCGGCTTCCCCTCACAGATCTGTACTAATGCAACAATCATTTTACTCCTGTACTCTCCACTAACCAATAATCACAATCCTGCCCTCGCATTTCTAGACTGTACTCATGTTCTAAAGAATTACGGAAACTAAATATTTGGTTTAGCATTGACAATCACAGTAATAAAGTCGGCTTCCCGTCACAGATCTGTACTAATGCAACAATCATTTTACTCCTGTACTCTCCACTAACCAATAATCACAATCCTGCCCTCGCATTTCTAGACTGTACTCATGTTCTAAAGGATTACGAAACTAAATATTTGGTTTTAGCATTGACAATCACAGTAATAAAGTCGGCTTCCCCTCACAGATCTGTACTAATGCAACAATCATTTTACTTCTGTACCCTCCACTAATCAATAATCACAATCCTACCCTCGCATTTCAAGACTGTACTCATGTTCTAAAGAATTACGGAAACTAAATATTTGGTTTTAGCATTGACAATCACAGTAATAAAGTCGGCTTCCCCTCACAGATCTGTACTAATGCAACAATCATTTTACTTCTGTACCCTCCACTAATCAATAATCACAATCCTACCCTCGCATTTCAAGACTGTACTCATGTTCTAAAGGATTACGGAAACTAAATATTTGGTTTTAGCATTGACAATCACAGTAATAAAGTCGGCTTCCCGTCACAGATTTGTACTAATGCAACCATCATTCTACTCTTGTCACCTCCACTAATCAATAATCACAACCCTACCCTTGCATTTCAAGACTGTACTCATGTTCTAAAGGAATACGAAACTAAATATTTGGTTCTAGCATTGACAATGACAGTAATAAAGTCGGCTTCCCGTCACAGATCTGTACTAATGCAACCATCATTCTACTCTTGTCACCTCCACTAACCAATAATCACAATCCTACCCTTGCATTTCAAGACTGTACTCATGTTCTAAAGGAATACGAAACTAAATATTTGGTTATAGCATTGACAATGACAGTAATAAAGTCGGCTTCCCGTCACAGATCTGTACTAATGCAACCATCATTCTACTCTTGTCACCTCCACTAATCAATAATCACAATCCTACCCTTGCATTTCAAGACTGTACTCATGTTCTAAAGGAATACGAAACTAAATATTTGGTTATAGCATTGACAATGACAGTAATAAAGTCGGCTTCCCCTCACAGATCTGTACTAATGCAACAATCATTCTACTCTTGTCACGTCCACTAATCAATAATCACAACGCTACCCTTGCATTTCAAGACTGTACTCATGTTCTAAAGGAATACGAAACTAAATATTTGGTTATAGCATTGACAATGACAGTAATAAAGTCGGCTTCCCGTCACAGATCTGTACTAATGCAACAATCATTTTACTCCTGTACCCTCCACTAATCAATAATCACAATCCTACCCTCGCATTTCAAGACTGCACTTATGTTCTAAAGGATTACGAAACTAAATATTTGGTTTTAGCATTGACAATCACAGTAATAAAGTCGGCTTCCCCTCACAGATCTGTACTAATGCAACAATCATTTTACTTCTGTACCCTCCACTAATCAATAATCACAATCCTACCCTCGCATTTCAAGACTGTACTCATGTTCTAAAGGATTACGAAACTAAATATTTGGTTTTAGCATTGACAATCACAGTAATAAAGTCGGCTTCCCCTCACAGATCTGTACTAATGCAACCATCATTCTACTCTTGTCTACTCCACTAACCAATAATCACAACCCTACCCTTGCATTTCAAGACTGTACTCATGTTCTAAAGGAATACGAAACTAAATATTTGGTTCTAGCATTGACAATCACAGTAATAAAGTCGGCTTCCCCTCACAGATCTGTACTAATGCAACAATCATTTTACTCCTGTACCCTCCACTAATCAATAATCACAATCCTACCCTCGCATTTCAAGACTGCACTTATGTTCTAAAGGATTACGAAACTAAATATTTGGTTTAGCATTGACAAACCCAGTAATAAAGTCCGCTTCCCGTCACAGATCTGTACTAATGCAACAATCATTTTACTCCTGTACCCTCCACTAATCAATAATCACAACCCTACCCTTGCATTTCAAAACTATACTCATGTTCTAAAGGAATACGAAACTAAATATTTGGTTTAGCATTGACAAACCCAGTAATAAAGTCCGCTTCCCGTCACAGATCTGTACTAATGCAACCATCATTCTACTCTTGTCACCTCCACTAATCAATAATCACAACCCTACCCTTGCATTTCAAGACTGTACTCATGTTCTAAAGGATTACGAAACTAAATATTTGGTTTAGCATTGACAAACCCAGTAATAAAGTCCGCTTCCCGTCACAGATCTGTACTAATGCAACAATCATTTTACTCCTGTACCCTCCACTAATCAATAATCACAATCCTACCCTCGCATTTCAAGACTGTACTCATGTTCTAAAGGATTACGAAACTAAATATTTGGTTTAGCATTGACAAACCCAGTAATAAAGTCCGCTTCCCGTCACAGATCTGTACTAATGCAACCATCATTCTACTCTTGTCACCTCCACTAATCAATAATCACAACCCTACCCTTGCATTTCAAGACTATACTCATGTTCTAAAGGAATACGAAACTAAATATTTGGTTTTAGCATTGACAATCACAGTAATAAAGTCGGCTTCCCGTCACAGATCTGTACTAATGCAACCATCATTCTACTCTTGTCACCTCCACTAATCAATAATCACAACCCTGCCCTTGCATTTCTAGACTGTACTCATGTTCTAAAGGATTACGGAACTAAATATTTGGTTATAGCATTGACAATGACAGTAATAAAGTCGGCTTCCCCTCACAGATCTGTACTAATGCAACAATCATTTTACTCCTGTGCCCTCCACTAATCAATAATCACAATCCTACCCTTGCATTTCAAGACTGTACTCATGTTCTAAAGGATTACGAAACTAAATATTTGGTTTTAGCATTGACAATATCAGTAATAAAGTCGGCTTCCCGTCACAGATCTGTACTAATGCAACCATCATTCTACTCTTGTCACCTCCACTAACCAATAATCACAATCCTACCCTTGCATTTCAAGACTGTACTTATGTTCTAAAGGATTACGAAACTAAATATTTGGTTTTAGCATTGACAATCACAGTAATAAAGTCGGCTTCCCGTAACAGATCTGTACTAATGCAACAATCATTCTACTCTTGTCACATCCACTAATCAATAATCACAACCCTACCCTTGCATTTCAAGACTGTACTCATGTTCTAAAGGAATACGAAACTAAATATTTGGTTCTAGCATTGACAATCACAGTAATAAAGTCGGCTTCCCGTCACAGATCTGTACTAATGCAACAATCATTTTACTCCTGTACCCTCCACTAATCAATAATCACAACCCTACCCTTGCATTTAAAGACTGTACTCATGTTCTAAAGGAATACGAAACTAAATATTTGGTTTAGCATTGACAAACCCAGTAATAAAGTCGGCTTCCCGTCACAGATCTGTACTAATGCAACAATCATTTTACTCCTGTACCCTCCACTAATCAATAATCACAATCCTACCCTTGCATTTCAAGACTGTACTCATGTTCTAAAGGATTACGGAACTAAATATTTGGTTTAGCATTGACAAACCCAGTAATAAAGTCGGCTTCCCGTCACAGATCTGTACTAATGCAACAATCATTTTACTCCTGTACCCTCCACTAATCAATAATCACAATCCTACCCTTGCATTTCAAGACTGTACTCATGTTCTAAAGGATTACGGAACTAAATATTTGGTTTAGCATTGACAAACCCAGTAATAAAGTCGGCTTCCCGTCACAGATCTGTACTAATGCAACAATCATTTTACTCCTGTACCCTCCACTAATCAATAATCACTATCCTACCCTCGCATTTCAAGACTGTACTCATGTTCTAAAGGATTACGGAACTAAATATTTGGTTTAGCATTGACAAACCCAGTAATAAAGTCGGCTTCCCGTCACAGATCTGTACTAATGCAACAATCATTTTACTCCTGTACCCTCCACTAATCAATAATCACAACCCTACCCTTGCATTTCAAGACTGTACTCATGTTCTAAAGGAATACGAAACTAAATATTTGGTTTAGCATTGACCAACCCAGTAATAAAGTCCGCTTCCCGTCACAGATCTGTACTAATACAACAATCATTTTACTCATGTACCTTCCACTAATCAATAATCACAACCCTACCCTCGCATTTCAAGACTGTACTCATGTTCTAAAGAAATACGGAAACTAAATATTTGGTTTAGCATTGACAAACCCAGTAATAAAGTCCGCTTCCCGTCACAGATCTGTACTAATGCAACCATCATTCTACTCTTGTCACCTCCACTAACCAATAATCACAATCGTACCCTTACATTTCAAGACTGTACTCATGTTCTAAAGGAATACGAAACTAAATATTTGGTTCTAGCATTGACAATCACAGTAATAAAGTCGGCTTCCCGTCACAGATCTGTACTAATGCAACCATCATTCTACTCTTGTCACCTCCACTAACCAATAATCACAATCCTACCCTTGCATTTCTAGACTGTACTCATGTTCTAAAGGAATACGAAACTAAATATTTGGTTTAGCATTGACAAACCCAGTAATAAAGTCGGCTTCCCGTCACAGATCTATACTAATGCAACCATCATTCTACTCTTGTCACGTCCACTAACCAATAATCACAATCCTACCCTTGCATTTCTAGACTGTACTCATGTTCTAAAGGAATACGAAACTAAATATTTGGTTCTAGCATTGACATTCACAGTAATAAAGTCGGCTTCCCGTCACAGATCTGTACTAATGCAACCATCATTCTACTCTTGTCACCTCCACTAACCAATAATCACAATCCTACCCTTGCATTTCTAGACTGTACTCATGTTCTAAAGGAATACGAAACTAAATATTTGGTTCTAGCATTGACAATCACAGTAATAAAGTCGGCTTCCCGTCACAGATCTGTACTAATGCAACAATCATTTTACTCTTGTCACATCCACTAATCAATAATCACAATCCTACCCTTGCATTTCTAGACTGTACTCATGTTCTAAAGGAATACGAAACTAAATATTTGGTTTAGCATTGACAATCACAGTAATAAAGTCGGCTTCCCCTCACAGATCTGTACTAATGCAACCATCATTCTACTCTTGTCACCTCCACTAACCAATAATCACAATCCTACCCTCGCATTTCTAGACTGTACTCATGTTCTAAAGGAATACGAAACTAAATATTTGGTTCTAGCATTGACAATCACAGTAATAAAGTCGGCTTCCCGTCACAGATCTGTACTAATGCAACCATCATTCTACTCTTGTCACCTCCACTAACCAATAATCACAATCCTACCCTCGCATTTCTAGACTGTACTCATGTTCTAAAGGAATACGAAACTAAATATATGGTTTAGCATTGACAATGACAGTAATAAAGTCGGCTTCCCGTCACAGATCTGTACTAATGCAACCATCATTTTACTCCTGTACTCTCCACTAACCAATAATCACAATCCTACCCTTGCATTTCTAGACTGTACTCATGTTCTAAAGGAATACGAAACTAAATATTTGGTTTAGCATTGACAATGACAGTAATAAAGTCGGCTTCCCGTCACAGATCTGTACTAATGCAACCATCATTTTACTCCTGTACTCTCCACTAACCAATAATCACAATCCTACCCTTGCATTTCTAGACTGTACTCATGTTCTAAAGGAATACGAAACTAAATATTTGGTTCTAGCATTGACAATGACAGTAATAAAGTCGGCTTCCCGTCACAGATCTGTACTAATGCAACCATCATTTTACTCCTGTACTCTCCACTAACCAATAATCACAATCCTACCCTTGCATTTCTAGACTGTACTCATGTTCTAAAGGAATACGAAACTAAATATTTGGTTTAGCATTGACAATGACAGTAATAAAGTCGGCTTCCCGTCACAGATCTGTACTAATGCAACCATCATTTTACTCCTGTACTCTCCACTAACCAATAATCACAATCCTACCCTTGCATTTCTAGACTGTACTCATGTTCTAAAGGAATACGAAACTAAATATTTGGTTCTAGCATTGACAATCACAGTAATAAAGTCGGCTTCCCGTCACAGATCTGTACTAATGCAACCATCATTCTATTCTTGTCACCTCCACTAAAAAATAATCACAATCCTACCCTTGCATTTCTAGACTGTACTCATGTTCTAAAGGAATACGAAACTAAATATTTGGTTCTAGCATTGACAATCACAGTAATAAAGTCGGCTTCCCGTCGCAGATCTATACTAATGCAACCATCATTCTACTCTTGTCACGTCCACTAACCAATAATCACAATCCTACCCTTGCATTTCTAGACTGTACTCATGTTCTAAAGGAATACGAAACTAAATATTTGGTTCTAGCATTGACAATCACAGTAATAAAGTCGGCTTCCCGTCACAGATCTATACTAATGCAACCATCATTCTACTCTTGTCACGTCCACTAACCAATAATCACAATCCTACCCTTGCATTTCTAGACTGTACTCATGTTCTAAAGGAATACGAAACTAAATATTTGGTTCTAGCATTGACAATCACAGTAATAAAGTCGGCTTCCCGTCACAGATCTGTACTAATGCAACCATAATTCTACTCTTGTCACCTCCACTAACCAATAATCACATACCTACCCTTGCATTTCTAGACTGTACTCATGTTCTAAAGGAATACGAAACTAAATATTTGGTTCTAGCATTGACAATCACAGTAATAAAGTCGGCTTCCCGTCACAGATCTATACTAATGCAACCATCATTCTACTCTTGTCACGTCCACTAACCAATAATCACAATCCTACCCTTGCATTTCTAGACTGTACTCATGTTCTAAAGGAATACGAAACTAAATATTTGGTTCTAGCATTGACAATCACAGTAATAAAGTCGGCTTCCCGTCACAGATCTGTACTAATGCAACCATCATTCTACTCTTGTCACCTCCACTAACCAATAATCACAATCCTACCCTTGCATTTCTAGACTGTACTCATGTTCTAAAGGAATACGAAACTAAATATTTGGTTCTAGCATTGACAATCACAGTAATAAAGTCGGCTTCCCGTCACAGATCTATACTAATGCAACCATCATTCTACTCTTGTCACCTCCACTAACCAATAATCACAATCCTACCCTTGCATTTCTAGACTGTACTCATGTTCTAAAGGAATACGAAACTAAATATTTGGTTCTAGCATTGACAATCACAGTAATAAAGTCGGCTTCCCGTCACAGATCTGTACTAATGCAACCATCATTTTACTCCTGTACCCTCCACTAACCAATAATCACAATCCTACCCTTGCATTTCAAGACTGTACTCATGTTCTAAAGGATTACGAAACTAAATATTTGGTTCTAGCATTGACAATCACAGTAATAAAGTCGGCTTCCCGTCACAGATCTATACTAATGCAACCATCATTCTACTCTTGTCACGTCCACTAACCAATAATCACAATCCTACCCTTGCATTTCTAGACTGTACTCATGTTCTAAAGGAATACGAAACTAAATATTTGGTTCTAGCATTGACAATCACAGTAATAAAGTCGGCTTCCCGTCACAGATCTGTACTAATGCAACCATCATTCTACTCTTGTCACATCCACTAATCAATAATCACAATCCTACCCTTGCATTTCTAGACTGTACTCATGTTCTAAAGGAATACGAAACTAAATATTTGGTTCTAGCATTGACAATCACAGTAATAAAGTCGGCTTCCCGTCACAGATCTGTACTAATGCAACCATCATTTTACTCCTGTCACATCCACTAATCAATAATCACAATCCTACCCTTGCATTTCTAGACTGTACTCATGTTCTAAAGGAATACGAAACTAAATATTTGGTTCTAGCATTGACAATGACAGTAATAAAGTCGGCTTCCCGTCACAGATCTGTACTAATGCAACAATCATTCTACTCTTGTCACCTCCACTAACCAATAATCACAATCCTACCCTTGCATTTCTAGACTGTACTCATGTTCTAAAGGAATACGAAACTAAATATTTGGTTCTAGCATTGACAATCACAGTAATAAAGTCGGCTTCCCGTCACATATCTGTACTAATGCAACCATCATTCTACTCTTGTCACATCCACTAACCAATAATCACAATCCTACCCTTGCATTTCTAGACTGTACTCATGATCTAAAGGAATACGAAACTAAATATTTGGTTCTAGCATTGACAATCACAGTAATAAAGTCGGCTTCCCGTCACAGATCTGTACTAATGCAACCATCATTCTACTCTTGTCACCTCCACTAACCAATAATCACAATCCTACCCTTGCATTTCAAGACTGTACTCATGTTCTAAAGGAATACGAAACTAAATATTTGGTTCTAGCATTGACAATCACAGTAATAAAGTCGGCTTCCCGTCACAGATCTGTACTAATGCAACCATCATTCTACTCTTGTCACCTCCACTAACCAATAATCACAATCCTACCCTTGCATTTCTAGACTGTACTCATTTTCTAAAGGAATACGAAACTAAATATTTGGTTCTAGCATTGACAATCACAGTAATAAAGTCGGCTTCCCGTCACAGATCTGTACTAATGCAACCATCATTCTACTCTTGTCACCTCCGCTAACCAATAATCACAATCCTACCCTTGCATTTCTAGACTGTACTCATGTTCTAAAGGAATACGAAACTAAATATTTGGTTTAGCATTGACAAACCCAGTAATAAAGTCGGCTTCCCGTCACAGATCTGTACTAATGCAACAATCATTTTACTCCTGTACTCTCCACTAACCAATAATCACAATCCTACCCTTGCATTTCAAGACTGTACTCATGTTCTAAAGGATTACGGAACTAAATATTTGGTTTAGCATTGACAAACCCAGTAATAAAGTCGGCTTCCCGTCACAGATCTGTACTAATGCAACAATCATTTTACTCCTGTACCCTCCACTAACCAATAATCACAATCCTACCCTTGCATTTCAAGACTATACTCAAGTTCTAAAGGATTACGAAACTAAATATTTGGTTTAGCATTGACAAACCCAGTAATAAAGTCGGCTTCCCGTCACAGATCTGTACTAATGCAACCATCATTCTACTCTTGTCACCTCTACTAACCAATAATCACAATCCTACCCTTGCATTTCAAGACTGTACTCATGTTCTAAAGGAATACGGAAACTAAATATTTGGTTTAGCATTGACAAACCCAGTAATAAAGTCGGCTTCCCGTCACAGATCTGTACTAATGCAACCATCATTCTACTCTTGTCACCTCCACTAACCAATAATCAAAATCCTACCCTTGCATTTCAAGACTGTACTCATGTTCTAAAGGAATACGAAACTAAATATTTGGTTTAGCATTGACAAACCCAGTAATAAAGTCGGCTTCCCGTCACAGATCTGTACTAATGCAACCATCATTCTACTCTTGTCACCTCTACTAACCAATAATCACAATCCTACCCTTGCATTTCAAGACTGTACTCATGTTCTAAAGGAATACGGAAACTAAATATTTGGTTTAGCATTGACAAACCCAGTAATAAAGTCGACTTCCCGTCACAGATCTGTACTAATGCAACCATCATTCTACTCTTGTCACCTCCACTAACCAATAATCACAATCCTACCCTTGCATTTCTAGACTGTACTCATGTTCTAAAGGAATACGAAACTAAATATTTGGTTCTAGCATTGACAATCACAGTAATAAAGTCGGCTTCCCGTCACAGATCTGTACTAATGCAACCATCATTCTAGTCTTGTCACCTCCACTAACCAATAATCACAATCCTACCCTTGCATTTCTAGACTGTACTCATGTTCTAAAGGAATACGAAACTAAATATTTGGTTTAGCATTGACAAACCCAGTAATAAAGTCGGCTTCCCGTCACAGATCTGTACTAATGCTACAATCATTTTACTCTTGTCACATCCACTAATCAATAATCACAATCCTACCCTTGCACTTCTAGACTGTACTCATGTTCTAAAGGAATACGGAAACTAAATATTTGGTTCTAGCATTGACAATCACAGTAATAAAGTCGGCTTCCCGTCACAGATCTGTACTAATGCAACCATCATTCTACTCTTGTCACGTCCACTATCCAATAATCACAATCCTACCCTTGCATTTCGAGACTGTACTCATGTTCTAAAGGAATACGGAAACTAAATATTTGGTTCTAGCATTGACAATCACAGTAATAAAGTCGGCTTCCCGTCACAGATCTATACTAATGCAACCATCATTCTACTCTTGTCACCTCCACTAACCAATAATCACAATCCTACCCTTGCAATTCTAGACTGTACTCATATTCTAAAGGATTACGAAACTAAATATTTGGTTCTAGCATTGACAATCACAGTAATAAAGTCGGCTTCCCGTCACAGATCTGTACTAATGCAACCATCATTCTACTCTTGTCACATCCACTAATCAATAATCACAATCCTACCCTTGCATTTCTAGACTGTACTCATGTTCTAAAGGAATACGGAAACTAAATATTTGGTTCTAGCATTGACAATCACAGTAATAAAGTCGGCTTCCCGTCACAGATCTATACTAATGCAACCATCATTCTACTCTTGTCACCTCCACTAACCAATAATCACAATCCTACCTTTGCATTTCTAGACTGTACTCATGTTCTTAAGGATTACGAAACTAAATATTTGGTTCTAGCATTGACAATCACAGTAATAAAGTCGGCTTCCCGTCACAGATCTATACTAATGCAACCATCATTCTACTCTTGTCACCTCCACTAACCAATAATCACAATCCTACCCTTGCATTTCAAGACTGTACTCATGTTCTAAAGGAATACGGAAACTAAATATTTGGTTTAGCATTGACAAACCCAGTAATAAAGTCGGCTTCCCGTCACAGATCTGTACTAATGCAACCATCATTCTACTCTTGTCACGTCCACTAACCAATAATCACAATCCTACCCTTGCATTTCAAGACTGTACTCATGTTCTAAAGGATTACGAAACTAAATATTTGGTTTAGCATTGACAAACCCAGTAATAAAGTCGGCTTCCCGTCACAGATCTGTACTAATGCAACCATCATTTTACTCCTGTACCCTCCACTAATCAATAATCACAATCCTACCCTTGCATTTCTAGACTGTACTCATGTTCTAAAGGATTACGGAAACTAAATATTTGGTTTAGCATTGACAAACCCAGTAATAAAGTCGGCTTCCCGTCACAGATCTGTACTAATGCAACCATCATTCTACTCTTGTCACGTCCACTAACCAATAATCACAATCCTACCCTTGCATTTCAAGACTGTACTCATGTTCTAAAGGATTACGAAACTAAATATTTGGTTTAGCATTGACAAACCCAGTAATAAAGTCGGCTTCCCGTCACAGATCTGTACTAATGCAACCATCATTCTACTCTTGTCACGTCCACTAACCAATAATCACAATCCTACCCTTGCATTTCAAGACTGTACTCATGTTCTAAAGGAATACGAAACTAAATATTTGGTTTAGCATTGACAAACCCAGTAATAAAGTCGGCTTCCCGTCACAGATCTGTACTAATGCAACCATCATTCTACTCTTGTCACATCTACTAACCAATAATCACAATCCTACCATTGTATTTCAAGACTGTACTCATGTTCTAAAGGATTACGGAAACTAAATATTTGGTTTAGCATTGACAAACCCAGTAATAAAGTCGGCTTCCCGTCACAGATCTATACTAATGCAACCATCATTCTACTCTTGTCACGTCCACTAACCAATAATCACAATCCTACCCTTGCATTTCAAGATTGTACTCATGTTCTAAAGGAATACGAAACTAAATATTTGGTTTAGCATTGACAAACCCAGTAATAAAGTCGGCTTCCCGTCACAGATCTGTACTAATGCAACCATCATTCTACTCTTGTCACCTCCACTAATCAATAATCACAATCCTACCCTTGCATTTCAAGACTGTACTCATGTTCTAAAGGAATACGGAACTAAATATTTGGTTTAGCATTGACAAACCCAGTAATAAAGTCGGCTTCCCGTCACAGATCTGTACTAATGCAACAATCATTTTACTCCTGTACCCTCCACTAACCAATAATCACAATCCTACCCTTGCATTTCAAGACTATACTCAAGTTCTAAAGGAATACGAAACTAAATATTTGGTTTAGCATTGACAATCACAGTAATAAAGTCGGCTTCCCGTCACAGATCTGTACTAATGCAACCATCATTCTACTCTTGTCACCTCCACTAACCAATAATCACAATCCTACCCTTGCATTTCAAGACTATACTCAAGTTCTAAAGGAATACGAAACTAAATATTTGGTTTAGCATTGACAATCACAGTAATAAAGTCGGCTTCCCGTCACAGATCTGTACTAATGCAACCATCATTCTACTCTTGTCACCTCCACTAACCAATAATCACAATCCTACCCTTGCATTTCAAGACTGTACTCATGTTCTAAAGGAATACGGAACTAAATATTTGGTTTAGCATTGACAATCACAGTAATAAAGTCGGCTTCCCGTCACAGATCTGTACTAATGCAACCATCATTCTACTCTTGTCACCTCCACTAACCAATAATCACAATCCTACCCTTGCATTTCAAGACTGTACTCATATTCTAAAGGATTACGAAACTAAATATTTGGTTTAGCATTGACAAACCCAGTAATAAAGTCGGCTTCCCGTCACAGATCTGTACTAATGCAACCATCATTCTACTCTTGTCACCTCCACTAACCAATAATCACAATCCTACCATTGCATTTCAAGACTGTACTCATGTTCTAAAGGAATACGAAACTAAATATTTGGTTTAGCATTGACAAACCCAGTAATAAAGTCGGCTTCCCGTCACAGATCTGTACTAATGCAACCATCATTCTACTCTTGTCACGTCCACTAACCAATAATCACAATCCTACCCTTGCATTTCAAGACTGTACTCATGTTCTAAAGGATTACGGAAACTAAATATTTGGTTCTAGCATTGACAAACCCAGTAATAAAGTCGGCTTCCCGTCACAGATCTGTACTAATGCAACCATCATTCTACTCTTGTCACCTCCACTAACCAATAATCATAATCCTACCCTTGCATTTCAAGACTATACTCAAGTTCTAAAGGATTACGAAACTAAATATTTGGTTTAGCATTGACAATCACAGTAATAAAGTCGGCTTCCCGTCACAGATCTGTACTAATGCAACAATCATTTTACTCCTGTACTCTCCACTAACCAATAATCACAATCCTACCCTTGCATTTCAAGACTATACTCAAGTTCTAAAGGATTACGGAACTAAATATTTGGTTTAGCATTGACAATCACAGTAATAAAGTCGGCTTCCCGTCACAGATCTGTACTAATGCAACAATCATTTTACTCCTGTACCCTCCACTAACCAATAATCACAATCCTACCCTTGCATTTCAAGACTATACTCAAGTTCTAAAGGATTACGGAACTAAATATTTGGTTTAGCATTGACAATCACAGTAATAAAGTCGGCTTCCCGTCACAGATCTGTACTAATGCAACAATAATTTTACTCCTGTACCCTCCACTAACCAATAATCACAATCCTACCCTTGCATTTCAAGACTATACTCAAGTTCTAAAGGATTACGGAACTAAATATTTGGTTTAGCATTGACAATCACAGTAATAAAGTCGGCTTCCCGTCACAGATCTGTACTAATGCAACAATCATTTTACTCCTGTACCCTCCACTAACCAATAATCACAATCCTACCCTTGCATTTCAAGACTATACTCAAGTTCTAAAGGATTACGGAACTAAATATTTGGTTTAGCATTGACAATCACAGTAATAAAGTCGGCTTCCCGTCACAGATCTATACTAATGCAACCATCATTCTACTCTTGTCACCTCCCCTAACCAATAATCACAATCCTAAACTTGCATTTCAAGACTATACTCATGTTCTAAAGGATTACGGAACTAAATATTTGGTTTAGCATTGAAAATCACAGTAATAAAGTCGGCTTCCCGTCACAGATCTGTACTAATGCAACCATCATTCTACTCTTGTCACCTCCCCTAACCAATAATCACAATCCTACCCTTGCATTTCAAGACTGTACTCATGTTCTAAAGGATTACGGAACTAAATATTTGGTTCTAGCATTGACAAACCCAGTAATAAAGTCGGCTTCCCGTCACAGATCTGTACTAATGCAACAATCATTTTACTCCTGTACTCTCCACTAACCAATAATCACAATCCTACCCTTGCATTTCAAGACTATACTCAAGTTCTAAAGGATTACGAAACTAAATATTTGGTTTAGCATTGACAAACCCAGTAATAAAGTCGGCTTCCCGTCACAGATCTGTACTAATGCAACCATCATTCTACTCTTGTCACCTCCACTAACCAATACCCACAATCCTACCCTTGCATTTCAAGACTGTACTCATGTTCTAAAGGATTACGAAACTAAATATTTGGTTTAGCATTGACAAACCCAGTAATAAAGTCGGCTTCCCGTCACAGATCTGTACTAATGCAACAATCATTTTACTCCTGTACCCTCCACTAACCAATAATCACAATCCTACCCTCGCATTTCAAGACTATACTCATGTTCTAAAGGATTACGAAACTAAATATTTTGTTTAGCATTGACAATCACAGTAATAAAGTCGGCTTCCCGTCACAGATCTGTACTAATGCAACAATCATTTTACTCCTGTACTCTCCACTAACCAATAATCACAATCCTACCCTTGCATTTCAAGACTGTACTCATGTTCTAAAGGAATACGAAACTAAATATTTGGTTTAGCATTGACAAACCCAGTAATAAAGTCGGCTTCCCGTCACAGATCTGTACTAATGCAACCATCATTCTACTCTTGTCACCTCCACTAACCAATAATCACAATCCTGCCCTCGCATTTCTAGACTGTACTCATGTTCTAAAGGATTACGGAACTAAATATTTGGTTCTAGCATTGACAAACCCAGTAATAAAGTCGGCTTCCCGTCACAGATCTGTACTAATGCAACAATCATTTTACTCCTGTACTCTCCACTAACCAATAATCACAATCCTACCCTTGCATTTCAAGACTGTACTCATGTTCTAAAGGATTACGAAACTAAATATTTGGTTTAGCATTGACAAACCCAGTAATAAAGTCGGCTTCCCGTCACAGATCTGTACTAATGCAACAATCATTTTACTCCTGTACCCTCCACTAACCAATAATCACAATCCTACCCTTGCATTTCAAGACTATACTCAAGTTCTAAAGGATTACGAAACTAAATATTTGGTTTAGCATTGACAAACCCAGTAATAAAGTCGGCTTCCCGTCACAGATCTGTACTAATGCAACCATCATTCTACTCTTGTCACATCCACTAACCAATAATCACAATCCTACCCTCGCATTTCTAGACTGTACTCATGTTCTAAAGGAATACGAAACTAAATATTTGGTTCTAGCATTGACAAACCCAGTAATAAAGTCGGCTTCCCCTCACAGATCTGTACTAATGCAACAATCATTTTACTCTTGTCACCTCCACTAACCAATAATCACAATCCTACCCTCGCATTTCTAGACTGTACTCATGTTCTAAAGGAATACGAAACTAAATATTTGGTTCTAGCATTGACAATCACAGTAATAAAGTCGGCTTCCCGTCACAGATCTGTACTAATGCAACAATCATTTTACTCTTGTCACCTCCACTAATCAATAATCACAATCCTACCCTCGCATTTCTAGACTGTACTCATGTTCTAAAGGAATACGAAACTAAATATTTGGTTCTAGCATTGACAATCACAGTAATAAAGTCGGCTTCCCCTCACAGATCTGTACTAATGCAACAATCATTTTACTCCTGTACTCTCCACTAACCAATAATCACAATCCTGCCCTCGCATTTCTAGACTGTACTCATGTTCTAAAGGATTACGGAACTAAATATTTGGTTTAGCATTGACAAACCCAGTAATAAAGTCGGCTTCCCGTCACAGATCTGTACTAATGCAACCATCATTCTACTCTTGTCACCTCCACTAACCAATAATCACAATCCTACCCTCGCATTTCTAGACTGTACTCATGTTCTAAAGGAATACGAAACTAAATATTTGGTTCTAGCATTGACAATCACAGTAATAAAGTCGGCTTCCCCTCACAGATCTGTACTAATGCAACCATCATTCTACTCTTGTCACCTCCACTAACCAATAATCACAATCCTACCCTTGCATTTCTAGACTGTACTCATGTTCTAAAGGATTACGGAACTAAATATTTGGTTCTAGCATTGACAATCACAGTAATAAAGTCGGCTTTCCGTCACAGATCTGTACTAATGCAACCATCATTCTACTCTTGTCACCTCCACTATCCGATAATCATAATCCTACCCTTGCATTTCTAGACTGTACTCATGTTCTAAAGGATTACGAAACTAAATATTTGGTTCTAGCATTGACAATCACAGTAATAAAGTCGGCTTCTCGACAACAGATCTAATTCTGCGTACGATTCATCAAGATGGGCGGCATTCGGCTCAGGCTGTGACAGTCGTTAATGAATTATGAAATTGGAAGTGGAAACGTATTTCCTTAAATAGCCTGTTCTATGGCTCCCATTGTTGCGTAGATAAAGATCGCTCGCCGGAATTCTGACGCGAGGGAAGCGGTATGTTTGAAGTTTGATAGAAGCTTTTCCTTGAAGGGATCAAAAGTTCCGTCGTTGAGTTAGTTCTTCAAAGCAAGAAGGACAATAAACAACGTTGAAAGAAACATTGCTAACAAGGAATTAAACCATATTGTGAGGTTTGTATTATATTCATCACCAAAGGTACTAAAATTTGGATGAAAGAACGTCCAGGACAGTCGATATGGGTTACCCTCATCTTCAGAACCTGTTCACCTTTGGGTTGTTTTTTTTAAAGAAATGAGTATTTAATTATTTTTTCTAATAAGAATGTTATCGCTATGATGAATAGGTAAGGCTGTGGTTATGGATAGGTGAGCTACTACGGGGGGGGGGGGGGTCACCACTTGTACTTCAAGTTAACCTACTCTTTGTCGGGTTCATAAACAAATAACTACCCTCTTGTAAAGAAAAGGACATTAGGATACGTTAGTAGTGGAAGAAAGGTCGGTTACATATGTTTAACCAGGGTAAAGAGATGTATCTACCCGCAACTATCTCGTGTATATTTAACTTGAAAGTGTAACAAAAGTTTTATTTCTACATGTTATAAATATTTACTGATTGGTTTTCTACACAATGTAAATATTATTTTGTTGTTATAAATTTAATTTATTTTAGTTGTAAAAGACTGGATACAAAGTTAGTTTTTGCTATTATCTAGTTACAATCTGATTTCTTGACTGTTATCTATTTTAATGTAGAAACAACAATGAGAAAACTCATTGATGGCATGCGTAGATTTTAACGGTAACATTTGTAATGGCAGTCGGACAACAACAAACCAATGTGACTAAATAATTGATAAAAAATAGAAAATAAAAAGTATAGCTTAAAGTTTTTGCTAACATACTTTGAACTAGTTTGCAAAACTAATTTTGATTTATAAACTAATATGATTCTTAATGAATATTATAATTAATAATATTCTTGTTGTTACATACCTTTTATACCTTTTTTATATACAGAGATATTTATCTTTCATATTTGAAGTATTTGCTATCGAACAAGCATCTTCGTCTACATTGCAAGCTTTATTATTAGTATTAGTATGGCTTTGTCGCATTTAGATGACATTCATTCACCTATTTCCATCAAACACGTTTCGATTAATAAATACACAAAAACCTCTTGACCACAAACTTTCTATATTTCACCCTTATGTACATTTCAGTTACAAAGTAACCATCCTCAGAGGGATAACGTACAAAGACTGAGTCTGAGGATGGTTACTTTGTAACTGAAATGTACATAAGGGTAAATTATAGAAAGTTTGTGGTCAAGAGGTTTTTGTGTATTTATTATTAAATTCAACCACAGTATATTCCTAATAAATAGTAACGTTTCGATTATAAAGTCGTCATCTTTAGTACTACAACTACACATTAGGAAAACTGAACAATAAATGTATTTATTATGGATACATACAGTTTTGCTTGCTAGAGGTATATAAGTCTGGCTTTGTCTCATTTGATCTAAGATTTATGTGAGCCATTCGTTGTTTGTCATATTCCGCAATAGAAACAGACAAGAACACACAATAAATATATTTATTCCATCTGACACGTTTCAATGATAAAGTCGACATCCTCAGTATTACAAGCACATATTACATAATATTTATTATAACTTTCGTTTCACATTCTTAATATAATCTTCACAACAGTTAGGAATATTTCTATACATTCGAGTGCATTTTTCTGCCTTTCCTAATGCTACAATATTTTCTTTTTTAACGCGTTTCGGAATAACTCCATTTTCCAAACTTAAGTAGTACTGTTTGCCTGAATCTTGAATTCGTCTTAATATACTGTTAGTCACACTTGTAAATAATATAATGTTAGGAAAGGTAGACAAATGTATTCTAGTATTTATGCTTGATAATTTATGTTTCCTAAAGTTTAGTTGAACTTACTGAAAATGAGGGTCATCTGATTTATCAAATAAACGAATTTGTTCTCAAGTAGTAAAGGATTTTATTAAAGAATAACTACTTTGCTCACAAGCTAAGCTGAAACGGCTTAGCCTTATGTATTAAAGATTCGGAAACCTCTACGTACAACTTTCAAGAGATACCTTTCTCTAGCAATTCAGGTATCACATTATATATTTTTAGGTTAGTTTTCGTTCAACAATACAGCCTTTGCAACATGTGGAACATTTCCCCTGTGACGCAAGCACTCTCGGCGGTAGGTGGTTCCTGATAGCATCGGCTGCATGAACAACGTGGCTTGTAATATACATTCCAATCTGAGAAATGATAGCACAGGAATGCAATATTTTCACTACAGGATTCTTCTAAACGGAATGCCGTGTTTTACCTATTACAATGTAATAGTGAAATATGTGACGCGTAATGCATACGTTTATTAATTGCGCGCCGGCTCACTTGCAATGCAAAAGTGCAGGACGTTAGAGAGTTTAAAATTTCATTGTAATGCCTGTTTATAGTGGATACATTTTGACTGTTGTCTCTTCATCTATATAAAAGGTTAAAAAAAATGATTGTTTTAAGAATTATTAAGTTAAATTTCTGATTAGCTTAAACGCGTTTTACGCTTGTGGTTCTCCTCCACAAATAAGAATCCCTAGTTATGTTTAAATCAATATAAAAATGGGAAGTTACTTTAGGAAAACAGGTACAAAAATACCATGTCCAGCGTAACTTCGGCCGCGAAATTTTTATTAGAAAACGGAACATGTGCTTTAGAGTCCAAAGTTATAGTTATATAGTTTCGAGAAAGAACTTTTACACTTAAATACGACGACAAGTTTTATAATTTCATAGTGCATATATTTTACTTTAGCTCCAGTATTGTAAGATAAAACAAAGATTAAGAACGAGAGGTTTAAGGCTGTTCGACTTCTATAACTAAAAGTAGATTAAATTCGAACTAAATGTCAAAATATTTGGCGTTTATTACATAAAGTAATAACCTTAGGTGGTATTTTCCCTTTTATTTATTTTTTATTAGTGCATGGAATTGTTTCTTTAAGAATATCAGTTTACAGCGTATTTGAAGCATTTCGCGAACTAGATATCTTATACTATCAATAACTCACTCAATGACGTCACTGACACATTATACCAAGTCTTGGCTGCATAACTTTATTTAAAGCACTTTATGCCAAGTAAAATTAAAAATGAACTAAAAGTTTTCTTAGTGCGTCTCTACTTCAAAATTTCGAGGTTTCGCCTTCAATTATTTCGGCTGTGCATTCAATAAAGTCATTCTGGAACTTGTTTTTGTTAGAGAATTTTGTTTTTCTTAGGGATATTTTATGTCTTTACTAATAGTATAACAAAAAGTATCTAAGAAATTTATTAGGGTAATTGCAATTTAATCTAGCCAACGTTTAGTTTTTGAAGAGTTTTCGCATTTGTGGATCACCGGATATAATAGAGCATATTTTAAAAATTTTAATCTAAACATTTTTAATCAGAAGCAAATATTTTACCTTTAACGTATTGAAAAGTGGAAGCCTTTCAAAGCCAAAGCACTATTTAAGCAATAATAAAAGTTTCATATGATAAATATTACATAATAGTTATAATAAAATTCATATAATATAATATAACACAATACAATATAGTATAATGAAATATAATACGATACAATGTAATGTAATATACCATAACATAATATAATATAATGTAGTGTGTGATATAATGTTTTATCATAGGATATAATCAAATTATAATATATATTATAATATAATATATAAATATATTATTATAAAAATATGTAAGAGCAAAATAAGTGTTTGTTTGAAGGTCTGAGTCGCTTTAAATGGTATTCAAATTACTATTCATGACATTTTGCTATTTACTTGGCTAAATACGACATCACAGAAACTTAGGCTCTTGAGGTTTTATGTCTGACGCTGGTAACTTTGCTTACGGTAGGTGTAACGTGATCCGTGGTACTTGTATCTGCTAGACACCTTTATTACATTCAGTGAAGGATATCTATTAAGGCAAGCAACTACGGCCATATTGCTTTCATGTATCGTATAACAAGACTAATGTTGCTATTATATTGATGCTGTCTGTTATTATGTTATTTTCTTATCGTTTGTACCAACAATAGTTTTAAAATACACAAAAACATTGCGAAGCTACTAACAATCTCTTCCCTGTAGCTTAAACTAAACTACTATTGCGATAACGAGACCTTACTGGTTGGCTAGTGACGTCACCATGTAATTCGTCCAGTAGGGGTGGGTATGTGGTGTTGTTACAATAAATACGTTCTTCATAGACTTTTAATTATAAACTTTCAAGTTAATTTCTATGCTATTAATTTCTAACGATATTGAAATATCTGGGAATAATCCACGGCTCCGATCTTCTATAAAACATAATCTTTATAATAAAAACAAATGTAATCTTGTTTTATTGAATGTTTTTCAAAACGTTTTTGAAAATATTTTAGGTTTATTTTTGTTTAATTTCTTAATTAATGTCTATTAATTTAAAAAAAATTATTTTAGACATGTCATCCTGATATATTTCCATATAAAGAATTTAAATGTTAATATTTTTATTAGGACGTTTTTGACCAGATTCCAGATTTGGTAGAGTCTGGGGAGACACGATTGAGTTTACTAATGTTCATCTGTTTAAAGGTTTAGAAAGTGTCCGGACATTTGAGAACATCGAGATTATGTTTATATGCCACTTGTATTTAGGACGCCTTTCCAATTCGGCTTTATTTCTTTAATTTAATTGTAAAAGATTTTTGAAACCGGGCACATCTTTGATCTTTGCAAATACCACGGCTTAGATTATTTCACAATAAAGGAGTTGGACACTTGAATAGAGGCTGTTTAAACTGGTTCCGAACGTAAGCCGGAGATAAGCATCTGGCAGGGAAGTGCTAGACTACATCTTATTAAAGCGTTAGGGTTTAGCGAACGCGAACGGTTGTATATTTTGGCTGTGATTCTATGAGATCTATCTAGAGAAGCCTTACTTACAATAATACAGAGGGGGGGGGGCTCTGGTCAAAGTGCTCCTCGCGTTTTAATGGAACTATTTTTCATTTACCATTTTGGCACTTCACGCAATTGCTTACCATAAATAGTTTGAAGAAAAATACTTTCTTATTACCACCTTGCGAGTAGGATTTACTGACCTTACACTACTGCATAGACAAGCGCCCAACGTTTTTCCCACTGAGTTTTCACATGAACTTTAAAAGTTTATACTCACAAAAATTCCAAATTATTTTATACTTTTTAGTTCGTTTAAAAACGTGTTAATAAGAGAGTTTTTTCGTCAAATTATTATTCTGTGCTTTGTAGTCTCGTGTTTATATGGAACTTTGCAATCGTCATCATGCAATGCAATGCAATGCGTCCCTAGCTCGTCAAGGAGTTTGTTATGCTGTTGCAATCGTCATCATGCAATGCAATGCAATGCGCCCCTAGCTCGTCAAGGAGTTTGTTATGCTGTTGCAATCGTCATCATGCAATGCAATGCAATGCGCCCCTAGCTCGTCAAGGAGTTTGTTATGCTGTTGCAATCGTCATCATGCAATGCAATGCAATGCGCCCCTAGCTCGTCAAGGAGTTTGTTATGCTGTTGCAATCGTCATCATGCAATGCAATGCAATGCGCCCCTAGCTCGTCAAGGAGTTTGTTATGCTGTTGCAATCGTCATCATGCAATGCAATGCAATGCGCCCCTAGCTCGTCAAGGAGTTTGTTATGCTGTTGCAATCGTCATCATGCAATGCAATGCAATGCGCCCCTAGCTCGTCAAGGAGTTTGTTGCTGTTGATTATTGAGTATTACATTCGTATCCACTACCGAACTATGTTTAACATTTCAAGTCTGTAGTTGATCAGCCAAATTAAGTTTGTGTAAACAAATATTATTTAAACAAACAAATAGATAAGAAACCTAGCGAATATTGCATTGTTATCCATCCCCGACCAATGTTTAAAATTTGAAGTTTCTATCTCATTGGCCAGTTTTCATTTGTTTAAATAGCTTTGGTTCATATAAATATACAAAAACCTAAGTGAATATTGGAATGTCATCCCTTGCTAACAGTTTAAAATTTCAAGTCTCTAGGTCATCGGGAAGTTAGTTTAAACTCGATTGCAAAATTCCACGAGGAAAGACAGACAGACATACAGACAGACAGACATACATACATACAGAGAGACAAACAGTCAGACAGACAGACATACAGACAGACATACAGATATACAGACAGACAGACATACAGACAGACAGACAGACATGCATACATACAGACAGACAGACATACAGACATACAGACAGACATACAGACAGACAAACAGTCAGACAGTCAGACATACATACAGACAGACAGACATACAGACAGACATACAGACATACAGAGAGACAAACAGTCAGACAGACATACATACATACAGACAGACATACATACATACAGACAGACATACAGACAGACAGACAGACAGACAGACAGACATACATACAGACAGACAGACAGACATACAGACAGACAGACATACAGACATACAGATATACAGACAGATAGACAGACAGACAAACAGTTAGACAGTCAGACAGACAGACATACAGATATACAGACAGATAGACCGACAAACATACAAATAT
>JBAIZL010000043.1:485000-550000 GCA_036971475.1 Prosapia bicincta
GGATATCAAGCGTAAATGAAAAACAAAACGGTTTACTCAAATCTACAGTTATTTGTGTGGCCACTATAGTACGCACTTATCTACCTTTGTAATAAGATTTTCTTTTTCGTAATAATATCAAAAGTGTTTTGTTAAATTTAACGTTTTCGATAAACAAATAATATATATATTACATGTTTATAGTTCATTCCTATTTGGGTCAACAAAGAAAAAATTTACTTTAGTTACATTTTATTAAATAATTACAATTAATATAAACATAGAATTATAACCTAAATGTTAAAACAGCTGTTCTACACATAACATAAAATCAGCTGTTTTATGAAATCATATGTTATCACTTATTTTATGCCAAATGGTAGGAAATAACTATATTGCATAACTTGGTCGTTTTGTGAAAATATTTTCTCACATATAAAACTAAAATTATTTTTTTTTAATTTATAATGAGTAGATATTTGAAAAAACTTTATTAACATCAAGTGTTATCCACTACAAGTTTAAAATATGTATTTGAAGTTATTTGAATATGTACTTAGTTGATGAATATAAAGTATTTTTGCCATGATTGAAAATTTGAACAATGTGTGTGAGTGTATATATATATATATATATATATATATATATATATATATTTCGAAACCATCTTAAAGACAAGGAAAGGCGCATAATATTTTATACGTAATCTAAAAAAATCTACACTTTTCTTATCTTGAACGTTTGCCAATATATTATTTAATATACTGTAGTTTTAATATTATCTTTTTATAAAATACAAAGATTTACTAGTTTTAGAATAACAGGCATTTTATTTTATGACTTACATATGTTTTCGTTTACTTATTTTTATCTAATAGACGTATCTTTTACTGTGGTCTCACTAAGTCACCGATGTTATAATTTCCATACAAACTAAACATATTCCATTCGTATATGCTAGAGTACGGTTTTCTGCCATCCCTAACGTTTCAATATTTTACTCCGTTGACGCGTTTCGGAGCAATTTTATATTCCATTTGTATTCACAATTCGGTAACGTAATGTGAAATAATTCCTATTGAACATGCTGACGCCATTAAAAGGAGGCCCTCACGGTATAGAGTTGTTCTAGAATTATTAGAATTAGCGTAAAGTTTTCAATTAGAAAAAATCTTGTCAGTAAAATTATAATTTTCCCTTCCGGGGCTGACGATGTATTGTCTCTTGGTAGTTAAATATGGGTGACAGCAAATCTTTTAGCACGTCATAATAATACATACGATTCAAAAAGTTTTTTTGTTTCAGTGAGTAGGAAAACACAAATTGTTAGTTAGAAGAAAACAGTTATAAAGTAGAGGTAAATAATGAGAGATGGGTGTATGATCCGAAAAAAGGTTTATTTGATAAACATATGTAAAAAGATATATGATCATAGTAAAGCTTCATATAAGGCCATGGAATAAATAAAGATTAAAAATAATTATTTTAGGAACCTAGTAGAAACAATAGGAACTTCCTGTGCTGTTGTGGTTGGAGGCCGTCGTTTCATTGACGAAAACCAAAAAAACCTTCCTTTTTAAAAAGTTAAAGAGGAAGAGAAATATTATTCACAAATCTTATATTATTATGACAGGCCTCGGTCTTCATAGTGTATTTACGTGACAAATTCAATGAAGCTTTCGGTTCGCGATATTATGAATACAACGAGCAACAATTATGAAATTGCCTATAATTATTTGGTTTTAATTGTTACTTTAATATTATTATTTTCTGTTTTAAAAAAATTCTCATCTTTCTTGTATGCAAACATATTCTGCACAGTTCTATGTTACTTTATATTTCTGTTACTACAATTTTCAATATTGTTTTTTTTTTAATTTTAGACATTTATATATTCATGTCTTCCATATATTACTCGTTTTATGTTGTTTTTTTTTATTTCTATGATACGTTTTTTCTTTATTTCTTCTTGTTTAACATCCAACTTTTTCACATTTTGCGCTCTGTCGGACGCGTCTATTTTTACATACCTACGCGATGCCAGGCTGACAGACAAAATGAGAAAATAATTGTCCCGACATCAATCATCCAGCTCATTACACATTAAACTAAAATAACCCATTAAAATACGTATTAATAATTAGCATTTCCCAGAGCAGATCCGAGCTGCACAGTGGATAGATCTAATGGCCTACAGTGATTGATTGATTGAATACGGCCAAGGGAAACACGACCAACTTGCTTGGTCATTACAGGAAAAGTACTAGCCTATATCGTGAAATGCAAAGAAATGTTTTAGCCGATTGCTATGCGCCTAGTTCTGTTTCGTGTGCTTACACAAGTTTACGTGATATCATAATGAGGTTTTAAACGCAAACTTAACTTATTATTTTTTATTTAACACCACTTTATGTAATTCCGTATTCTAGTTGTTAAAAAACAATGAGTAATTTTAAAATTACATAAAGTACTAAAGTTATATAAAATTACTCTGTGGACGAACATAGAATTACATCGTCCACAGGGTTCTAATATTATTTACGAACGCTTTAACCTGTTTACTTGGAAACTTTGAATTCCGCAGAAATAATTACTTCTACACGTTTATAGAAATAATGTTTTCCGAAGCAACAAATAAAAATACAAACAACAAAAGCTACTACTTGAAAAAGGAATTATATTTATTTCTTTTTATATATACATTTGAATAAACTACTGTAATTGTGTAAAAGCATACATCTCGTGGAAAACGTAACATTGAGTAAAAACATAAGAAAAATATGAAAAAATCAAGTTATACAGAAGACAGATCTTTGGTTTTTCTCTTACTCATACAATTCATTCTACTAGTTCACCCTCTCCTGACACAGGCCTATATTCTGTACAATTATTCAGTCCTTAATACAATACGTTATTTTCCTCCAACCTAGTTCAAAAACATTTTTTAAACCTATAGAGGATGAAAATTATGTTTATACAGTTTTTTTTAAATATTTATGCAATGGCTAAATTGTGAAAATTTGGGAGGTTAGGTCGGATTCGAACTGAGTTCTCCATGTTCGAAGTCTATGCGCTTTAGCACTAAACCAACGTTCTTGTAGCTGTAAGTGTACATCTCAAAGAAGTAAGCATATGAACTTTTCTTTTGCTTCCATCTAGTTGTCGTCGAAACCTCCATTGCACAACCTTTAATTGTTGCCGTGGTTATAAATATTGCTCTTAGGTAAAAAATTAATGAAAAGACTAAAATAAAGAAACAAACTGGATTATGAGTATCAAACTTTGCTTCACAAACGGACAATGCAAAAGGAAAGCGAAAAGAAACTATAACACAATGCAAGCGACGAAAGAAAAGAAAGCGTATAAATAATAACAAACAAAAATAATAGTCCAACACCATGCAAAGAAAGGAAAATGGAAAATTGCAAGGAAATTCATTTTGTATGTTGCCATTTAATGTTTTTAGCCTGACATATGTATATACATATTTCTATTAATTGTAATTATAAAATAAAAAGAAACTAAAACAGAAGTTTTCTTTGTTGGATAGGTAGGAATAGACTTTAAAGAGTTCTATATACTTGTTATTGTTGAAGTTCATACGATAAATAGATTTAGTTGATCAATTGTTTGACTCTTCTGTTGTGTTTCAAGTACATAAATTTTCGAACACTGCATATATTAATTGATTTACCCCATGTTTAAATTTTGGAACAAGTAGTAGTAGCTGATACCAAGAGGAAGTATTCCTCTTGCTGGTTAATAAGGGATCTACTTAGGTAACCTCCCCAGGTATGTCATAGTTCTACCACTATCGGAGTTTTAGATATCTAAGGAATTAATTAACTATATATATATATATATATATATATATATATATATATATATATAATTATTATATAAATATAATAATATAACATATATTATATTAAATTATATAAGGTATATTAATATAATAAGGTGTATTAATATTAGGTATATTAAATTATATATATATAATTTATACGGCCAATCGGAATTGAAGCTTTGAATGACTTATAGAGTCCCTAAGGGCGATAGATTTAATTAGACTAGTGTAAGTATATTATCGAATTTTAGAATTAATAACAACTTTTAAAAATATTAGAGATTTTCTCTATTCTTTCTCAGCCAACGCCCGTCAGTGACAACTCTATAATAGAATCCCAGTAGAATCTAGCAAGGTGTCCTAATATGGAAGGGATCCGGAGCGTTACACACGGCCAGAGGATCAGCCGTACCTTCATCACCTTCGCAGAAAGGACAGTTGGAGGGTCTGCGAGAGCAATTCGGTGTAGATGGCTCTGGAGGTAGTAATGGCCATTCGTAAGGAAGCAACCGTGGCGTCCCATTTCAGGTTACTGGGGTCGGTCTTTGATTGTACGATCATCTCCCATATTGTGCCAGAAGCGGCTGCGTTCCAGAATGCTTCATAATGTGACTGATGATCCGTTTTATAAGGCTGCTTGAAGCTGGGTAACTAAAGGGGTTCCCCTAAAGCAGGCATCTTCACTACGCGGCCCGCGGGCCGCATGCGGCCCTCGGGACGATTTTTTGCGGCCCTTAGACGGTTAGGATTGAAGTCAAAATAATTTTTGTTGCTGTGTTATGAAAGACGTTGTTAAGATCGTGAATTTCATAAGATCAAATGAACTGAACCACAGAACGTTTCAAGAGTTTTTGAAAGAACTTATTTCGCAATACGGGGATGTGCTTTACCACAGAGAAGTTAGATGGCTGAGTAAGGGTAAAGTTTTGGAACGTTTCTTCAGCATTCGACATTACTTTGTTTTTGGCTACAAAGAACAAAGAGTACTCTGAAGTTTATAATTTTAGTTGGTGGCTTAAAGTAGCGTTTCTTACTGACACAATGGGCATTATGAATGAAACGCTGACTAAATTGCAAGGAGACTATAATAACATTGTAACTACGATCATGAGTATCGTATTTGCACATGAACAAAAACTCAATATGTATATTGAAGAACTATCAAACAGTGATTATTCCAGCTTCCCTTCAGTTAAAACACTGTTTGATGAAAATCCTGATGATAGTCAAAATGTTTCCAATTTACTAAAACTGTTGAAAGACCTGAAGGAAGAAATGTCTCAGAGGTTTAGTGACTTCAGGAAGTATCAGGAACCATTTCGCTTGGTATAAAATCCATGGGCAATGATACCAGCTAATGTAGCTCATCTTTCTGTTTTTGGATATGAAGCTAGGGATTTGAAAAATGAATTAATCGACCTTCAGTACGATACGGAACTCAAAATTATTTTTGAAGAAAAGATGAAGAATAAAGCTCACTATGAGTTTTGGAGAGTTGTTGAAAAGGACAAATTTCCTAACTTACTTGAATGTGCTCAGAAAATATTGTGTTTTTTCAGTAAGCTGAAGTTTGTAAAAAACAAGTACAGATCTAGGCTAGCAAGTGAGAATTTTGAGAACATTTTAAGAATTTCAGTTTCTTCCCAACCTGCCAACATAGATGCCTTATTAGAGGACTGTGAAAAATTTCGCCCAACAACTTCAAAGAATTAACTAAGTAAAAAAAAGACATTTTCAAACTTTTTTATGCGCAAAACAGTTTATTTATGTTGGTAATGTAATAAACGTATGTTATAATCATATTGTTTGTCAGTTATTTAGTGCCCTTGTACTTGCGGCCCTCAGGAAAATTTTATGCAAAATTTTTGGCTCTCAAAGTATTCCTAGTGAGGACCTCTGCCCTAAAGCAAGGTCACAACCAGCACAGGAGAGTAAAGGGACTGAATATAATTGTAGTTGTAGAACTGTGGCAAGGAAGCAAACTATTTAGTGCTAGGAACTACATATAACGTAAACATAAGGCCCTAATGTAACATACGTAAATTTTTAAACATCCATACAATTTTACTAAAAACTGATGATTATTTTAAATAAATATATTTTCACCATAATTGAAATTTAAAGCATTTAAAAGAAACATCCAATTAACTGGAGCATTGTTAATGTTTAAAAAATACACGTGTAAACGTCGTCATGCAATTATTCCAATGACACACGGCCTCGATATATTACAGAGAGGTCGATATGCACTGTTTGAAATCAATAAAACCGTTAAGTTATTTATTGCTCCGACTACAATGACGTAATTTGAGAGATCCGCTTCGTACCGAACAACTACACGTAGGCGGGAAACAGTAAATGTCGTTAACGCAGATTATTGTACATAAGTAGTTTTATTTTATGTGTCGCCGATAAACCGTCTATTCTAACCGCGCGTTAAAAATACCGTGCGTTCACGATGGGAAATATATTCCGATTGCTGTGTTACGGATAAAACAGACGCGTATATTGCGCACCGTTAACGTCTTCCGAGAGGGACAAGAGCGGTATAAACAATGAAACAGCTGTTTTACGCTCATTTGTCGTGAAGCCGTTGCAAGGCTTTGAATCGCCTTACAATACTTGCTGTGGTATTCTATTAAAGCCTTAATGGTTTGTTCAAATCTAAAATACTTTGTATGGAACAATGCTCAATGAAAAATAAACCAAAAAGATTAATTCCTGCGAACAGGATGTGTTTTATCTTGCAGACAGTGATTGTGGCTCTTATGGTCACAACGTGATGCAATCCATTCCGAAAATGGACCTTAGAATAGCCTAAGGGTGGATAAGAGATATCATTAAGTTGTACGGTGACGATTGAGAAATACTATATTTTAAATTTTAATTAGATTGAAAGCATAATCAGGTCTTCATAAAGAGATCTTGTATATTTAACATTAAATTATTTATATAGAAAGTGCATCAATTCTGATATTCAATGTAAGATTCATCTGAACATTATTTTATTGAATCTTAGAAAAATAATTGTAAGAAATAAAAATGATAAACATCAGTTAGCTAGAAGTCATTGATCGGAAGAAGATATATTACCGGGTGACGTAGAAAGTCGTATGAAACACAACAAATAACTTATAAAAAATGGTACTAATAAACCAAAAATGGTACTAATAAACCAAAAATGGTACTAATAAACCAAAAATGGTACTAATAAACAAAAAATGGTACTAATAAACCAAAAATGGTACTAATAAACCAAAAATGGTACTAATAAACCAAAAATGAGTACTTTTGAAAAAAGAATGTCCTTAACTTTTTTTATAACATAAAATGAAATATATAAAAATGAAATTTATTTATTACAACGAATTAATACATTAGTCTGGATTGCAATATAGCCCCAAAGTACCAGTAAGTATAGGTTTGAATTTAAAAAAATAAAGGCTACTAATGCACGAGGTAGACAGTTGAAGCTTGAAGTTAAACACCGCCTCCATGTTCAGTGCGACTGTTTGTATACAGAAAGGGGGGTTACTTCACTTACCCCCAACTTTACTTTATGTTTGCAAACTTCATATTGTTATTTTTATAAAAAGATACGTTTCGGCTATATTGTAATTTAGTATATCATAAAGCTCTATTAAAAAAAAATATTGAAGAAATCTTCTTCTGCTCAAGTTAAAAACTGGGGCTGTTTGTTTAGAATTATTTTTCAACTTAGAACCGAGTTTTACTATTTTGTGGTTGTTTCTGGCGGATTTCTACATAACAGGTAAAATTTTTGTTTTGTTTTAAAGAATAGGTGACGTTTATCGATGTTATTGTAAGAATACATTTATTTTGCCATATTTTTAAAAATAAATAATTGATAAAAAAAATTAAATATTTTGGAAAACATTATTATTTTGTATCACCTCCAACACCGGGCTTTGCACATGACGATGTTCAACATCTCCTCCGCAGCAATAAGTAGGCCTACATCGTTTCTATAAGTAATGTATCCTGCGTCTCGCTTTGGGAGTATAAGTAAAGTTTATAAGCCGGCACTGCTAGCCTCGTAGAGTCCCAGTGGGTGGGGGTACTGCAGGTCATTTTCAAAAACATCCACCCTTAGACTTCCCCTGACCAAAGGGTTGACTCATTAATTTGTTACTTGTTAATACTTTTTAATGTATAGTAAAAATAGCAACAAATGTAAATAGGACGTTCACGGAAGCGTGCTGATAGATTGTCTAAGGGTAGGCCGCGTTTTATGAGAGATGACAACAGTACCTGACGTTTTCTACACGCTTAATACCCAATTTCTACCCAAGGGTCAAGCGCCAACTCATAAAATGTGACCTGTACGGAGTAGTTTATTATATTGAGTACAACGACGTGGTTGTCTCTGACTTAGCTTAAGACTACATTGTAATTTAGTGACAACCAAAGATTCGAATTTCCTTTCCCATTGTTTAATCTGTGATTTTACTATTTATTAGGAATATACTGTGGTTGAAATTAACAATAAATACACAAAAACCTCTTAACCACAAACCTTCTTTAATTAACTCTTACGTACATTTCAGTTACCAAGTAACCATCCTCAGAGGGATAACATACAAAGACTGTATGTTTGTATGTTCAGTCTTTGTATGTTATCCCTTTGAGTATGGTTACTTGGTAACTGAAATGTACGTAAGGGTTAAATAAAGAAAGTTTGTGGTCAAGAGGTTTTTACGTATTTATAACTGTGTTTTTTAATCTTTAAAACAAGAAACATTCCGTGCGAAAAACCTGATTCAGTTTGAAAACATTTACGATTTGGTTATAAAATCAACGATGCAACTTTATGCGTCTACATTGCTTATAAACACTACTTAAAGCTAATTATAAATCAATAGTAAAATAAACTAAAGAACGAAAACAGAATAATTTTCAACAATGCAAAAATATTTTTTGTACTTATTTATATTAGTTGCAAATTTTGTAACTTTGTGCGCCTCTCGGTTGTGAGCGCAGGACAGTGTAAAGAAGGAATTAGCGGCCGTTTGAACGCAACACATACAAAAAGGAAGGTGATGGGCGTAAAATACGGCGGAACCCAACTTATTAAATCAACATCCAGACAAATTACTCGTCGCCCAGAGCTGTGGAATTAGAGCAGTCATTAGATACGGCACCACGACGTATTCCGTGTTTTACCACTAATGGATATAAATCAGTCGGACGTGTAATTTAATATGCATCTAATATGTATCCGCACAGTGATTGATCATTAGGAAAATTCAAAATTTTAAGAGTGAAAGCATTAAGTGGTTAATAATATGCTAATGGTTTATAAGTTTATAATTTGCAACCTAATGACATTTTGTCTGTTGTAGTGAGTTCGGAATGGACAACAGTGTAAGGTATGAGATACGTCTTACACTTTGATTAAATAATAATTTATTACATTACAAACTGGGGGTGAGTTTTTGATAATTATTTACTACAGCTTACCCTTTAATAACTAAATTCTCACAAAGTGTTTGATGCATGTTTCAGCAGTCATGCCATTCTCAGGTACAAATAAACACAGGTACAATATATGCTTACATTTGTCAAATTAATAAGTAAATTAACCCAAAATCAATTATTTAATAGTCCATATAAAATATACTGGACAATATACATTCTAATACATCTGTTAAAACATATGAAGAATCATATTATTGAGGAGTAGATTTATTATTTTACCAGCAACTCTTAATGAATATAAATATACCTACATACATACCTATACCTATAGGTAAATGTACCAATACCTATACACATATATATATATACAAATAATAATAAATTTCAAATACTTCTAAAACCAGAATAGTTTTATTACATATATTATTCTATAAAATATTATTTTAATATAGAATAATATACGTAAGAAAACTATTCTGGTTTTTGAAATATGTTTAATATATTAACTATATTACAAGAAAACATAACACCAAATTTAATATTATATATATATATATATATATATATATTTATATACAGTACTTTTTAAAATTCAGTATAACCTTGGGTTTATCAAGATACGTACATGTATATGAAAAACATTTTTTTCAATAATTATAAATTTAAAAATGTAATTAATTATTCCTTGGGTATCGTAGGCTTCTTGCTGCTACCAAAATAATGGGATTAGAGGTTTTAGCTCCAACACGTAATGCTAAAAGTAACCAGCAACGTGTAAAATAACTCAGTTCCCGCCTTCTGTGGGTTTTCACCCATCACTGATGTGACATCTTGGCTGTAGAAAGATGTTGAAGTCATTTAAAAAAATATATTTGTGAGATTCTAGTTATTTTGTATGTTAACTGCTTGCCTTATGCTCGCAAGCCAAGCTTAAGAGTGAATTAACATTTAATGTGTATATTAAACAACTTTCCCCCAGTAGACCTAAAGAGTTTCAATTTCTTCCGTGTTACGTTTGTTACAATATCAGATCTTGTTTAAAGCCTTTATGTCAGAGCAATAATGAGTAAACAATATATATAATGTTTTTAAAGATAATGTCATGTAACCTTCACTTGTTGAAAGTACTTTGCAAAATGTTGGTTATTATAATAATAAAATGAAAGTACTTTGAGTTTTTATACGTTACAACTCAGTTTATAAAGAAAAGAAATAATTATTACGTTTTTCAATAGGTTCTCTTGTGTAATTTATTTCTGAAAGTATCTTGTATTCATCCGTACATTTCGTCTCAAGTTTAAAGCCCTTGATATAATTCTTTTTTCTAGCTATAATTTTTCAGCTTTATGCCAGCATAGCCTATGACATTTATTTTATAACCGTTATTCACAAACAAACCTGTGCCTAGATTCTTATTATCGTTAATAACCCGAAATAGACGGTTCCTTGTTTATAGGCTTTATAATCTTCTTCTTGTGTGTTTAACTTCGTCCTGCCTAGAAAGTTTATTCTTCATCCATTATTCGCTTGTTTGAACTTTAATGACTGCACAAATCGTTGCCGTTAAAGTCTCCAATTAATTGCCGGCTTATAGCTAATATCTCGCTCGCCTACTTAAATTACTTCTAGTCCTATTAGGACATTCATTGCAGCTAGAAGGGTAGAAAAACACCGCATTACAACACAAAATACGTTTAGCAAGTGAGCGATTACGCCATTACGGCTGATGTATCGAGAACAAAAGACAAGAGAACCATTACAGTGAGATAGGGTTATGATCCTAGAGTATCGATGTCAGTCTACCTGGAACATGCCACAGCCATCTCGAGTCATCATTATTGGCTATACGTCTTGTTTATATGCTACTATTTATTCTGCTCTCATGACCAGCAGGTGGAACAATTGATTATTCTTTGTTCCTTCTATTTTAAAAAATTTAAATCGTACAGATTTTTTAATACAGTTAAATAATAATTAAACACGTTACATTCTATGAAAATATGTAAATTTGTCGGGCACTTTGTTAACCCGAACTACAAAACTACGTCTTGATTTTAATAAACAGAGTAGGGTTAATTATAATGCAAGACATGGCGCTTTGACACGCCATGGGTAATGTATTGGGAATATGCACGAGTTGTGTGCTGGATTCTCATGTAAATAATTAAGAAAATGACGAATAACTTTAAAAATTGAAAACTAATTAATTTAATTTAAAACTTTAATATTTATACAATTTATTGAATTATAAATAAATGTCCATAGAAAAACTGTAGAAAGGCTGAAAGTTGAAGGAAAAATTGAACTAAATTATTTAGTTTTACTGTGCTATTCGTAAAATTTCATATTATTCAATTCCTTCTATTAGCTCACACTCTCCTGATATATATCTTGTACAAATGTTCAATCCAATCAAGTTCAAATACATTTCTTTTAACCTATAACGGATGACAATTGATGTTAATATAGTTTTTCCAAATACTTATTCAATAATTTAATTATAAAAATTTGGGGGGTTTATGTCGGATTCGAACTAAGTATCTTCATCTTCGAAGTCTAGTGCTTGGCAATGATCCAACACTCCCAGAGCTGGAAATGTAGTTCTCAAAGATGATTTTTTATATGAATTTTTTTTGCTCCCATCTGGTTGTCGTTGAAACCTCCATTGCACAACCTTGTTGCCATGGTTACCACACAATGACTTAATTAATAGGAATAACAAATTAATGAAACGAATAAAATAAACAAACTGGATTAAAGTTATCGAACCTTGCTTCACAAAAGGACAATGTGAAAGACAGGCGGAAAGAAACTACAACAAAATGCAAGAGACGAAAAAAGAAAGCGTATAGTCACAAAAAAAATAATAGTCCAACAATATACTTGGAAAGAAAAATGGAAAATTACATGGATATTCGCTTTCTATTTTGCCATTTAATATTGCTATTTTGGCATATATATATATATATATATATATATATATATATATATATATATAAATATATATATATAAATATATATATATTCTTGATATAACAACCCAATAGAACTAAACTCACTAGAAAAATACCACATTTATAAAAACATACACAACAATTTAATGAATCTACAAACAACATATACAGAAGACATACTATATAGAAATATCATACACACAGATCAAGAAAAAGTGCGCGTAACGTCAACAAACACCAACTTCACAGACCGAACCTCTACAACAGAAAAACATCAGTGATTCGACAATGGTCAATTGACCGAAAGGTGCCTCATCACTCAAGGTAAAATTATTGCACTTAATGGTGGATAATATTACTTACATAGTAATATAATAACTTCATATATATATATATATATATATATATATGTATATATATATATATTATATATATATATATATTTATATATATATATATATATATATATATATATATATACATACTTATATTTTTTGTAATTATAAAATAAAAAGAAACTCAAATAAAATTTTGTTTGTTAATTTAAGAAGGAACTTACTTTTTTTTTAAACTTATATTACTTCTTTATTACTAAAGACAAGAAGTCAAATTGGGTTCTTAAATAAAGGTTCTTAATTAAAGACATCATAATTGGGTTGTCATGTAACTGTAGGGGTACTCTATATATATTTTGTGTATATAAATAGCAGAAGAAACAAGGTGGGAATTGTTATTATTAATAGGATTGGGGTAGAACATAAAGGGAATCATGGGATCCCTTGTGCAGGGCTTCTACCTGAAGTATCTCTACTCTCAAAGGGCGCCTTAGGGAGGTATCTCCTCTTTACACCCACTTGTAAGACGAGGGGCAAGGAAAGGTGGTTGGAATTACTTAGGTCTTAGGAAAGCAAAACATAATTATTCCCTACGAGGAAGAATAAGGGAAAATTATAGGGATCCTGTAGGCCCTTACCGGAAGTAGATATGATCTTAAGTGAGGCGAAGAGAAGCATCTACTCGCTATCCGAGAGAGAACTTGTATAATATATTTGCTTGTTATATTAGTTTAACTATTTATTGAGATTCTAGTGTATTGAGTATTTTATATTGTTTAGGTTTTTTCTTTTTCAGTGTTTCGTCATTTAGTTAACCCTTTATTGATTTCTTTTCAGCATAATGATCTCTCTAGTTACTTTCGAAATCCTCCTTAAAATAAGTAATAACTAGGCTGGCGTGTGAGTTGAGGTTATTAATAAATACATAACTGCACCCGAACTACAAAACAATATATTTTATTGTCATACGCTATTTGATGACCAATTTTATCATCATCAGTCAATACAAATTTACAACTGCAACTTTATAGCTGCAGCCAGTTAGAACACGTGTTGTCAATCGGTTACGATCTTATCTATGGCCTTAACCCTTCGCGTGGTTAAAAGTAACACATTTAGGCGCAAGGGCACCGCTGTAGCCCACTTTTAAAATTTACTGTTAAAAAATCTTGTTTTTAATTTGTTAATGTCGTAACTGTTTCCTATAACTTTTTAACATACTTGTAAAGAAATAAATGTAAGATTTTAATTTTAAATTGGTTATAAACATTGTAATCTGAATGTATTAATTTTACGCCACAAAATACTCCCAACTTTGGATGCACAAAAATTTTAAAAAATTAGGATAGTGATACTATTAGGCTCATTAATTTTCACATATAATTTATCAGAAATAATATACAGATTTTTATAAAACTTGAAAAATTCCTTTTTATATGTATAAAAGTGTTTTTTTACCAAATAAATACATTTCAGGTTAAATGGGTAGAACTATGCACTTGTAACAAAGATGTTACTATTGTTCTTTCCGAGGTTTTATTGTTGTGTAGCTTCCATAGGAATGTCACATTAGTATGTAGTAGGGTATGTTCAGAGCATATCTCCACATTGGTTGTAGCACTATCCCTCCCTTAGCCCCACCTGTAGAAGGGCCCAAACGTGGTGTCTAAAAGTTAACGTTCAGGCCGTGGTTAATCGATTTCATGAAGGTTTTTTTCTTACCTCTTTATTTCTGCAGGTAGCATTGTAACATTAACCCTTTCGCCTACTTTAGGAACAATTAGAACCAAAGCAATGTTTGTAATGAACTCGCTTCTTGACAATGGTGACCCTCCAGTTTTGTTAGCAATGTAAATTCTGGACGCATTCATGACTGGTATATTTAGAAGATAAAAAAATAGAACCATAGGCCATCGTTTCGTATTTCTTGCTACATCGTATTTGCTTTGGTCTAATACGTCAACTCCAATTTTTGTTTTCTTATAAAAAGTAATTATTTCGGGTTTCTGTAAATCCCCTGAATCTTGGCCAATCTTGTGGTCTTCATGAATCGTGGACAGAAGTACTACTGCCTTCTTACTTTTAGTGTAGTAAGATATGCGAATTTTCTCTTCATCTGACAAGGAATCATCCATAAGGTCATCCAAAATACCTGCACATGATAACCGGGCACGTTTTGCTTCACTCATAACACAAAAGGTCGCACGGGCTACAGGCGTAGCCCAAACAACTTTAGTCGTAAACAAAACGCCCTCTTTGAGTGACAATCACTGACTCAGTGTATAGGGTAGATGACAAATAGCAGCTAATGACGTAGGCTTCCTTCCACTAGCTTTAGGAGATACTCTAAACAAAAACTCTGGGCTACACATGTATTTTTATTGGAAAACTAAAATCTTAGAACCATCATCCTTGAGTCACTTCTTTCCCCTGTGTCTTCCCTCCCTTCAGTGTCTCCCTGTAGTATAACTTGAAGCAATCCAAATTGTTGTTTGCTTCACATTAGTGGGCAAAAAATACTTAACCTGGCTCCGAATTTAGCATACATAGCCCTTGTCTGCTTAATCTACATTTCAAACGGATGGTTGTTGGGTCCATGTTAAATGGACTGTATTTTCAACAATATTCGATACAAAATCCTCTCGAAGCTTCCAAAACTATACTCCGTTTACCGTTTGTGTAAAAATGTAAAGGTACTGTTATATTAGAGATTTTATTGTAGCTGTTATATGTAAATTGTGATTTCTGAACGTAGGTGTCATTTTGGTGGAAACTTTTCTTGCCCCCTCTATGCGACTTTATATCTAGTGAGTGTTTATCTCACTGAATGTTCATTGTACTTGCTATTTCTTTAAATATTTGATAACGTTTATTGATAATTGTTGAATATTTATAAAACTAATACGATATTAATATTAAATCATTAAGTCTGCACTATTTATTTGTATTTCTTAACCTGATTACTGTATAATTTTAAACGGCTGGTATTACTTCATTTCTATTTTATCTTCAAAGAAGCAATGTGTGAAGTATGACCAACCAAGTAACAAATTACGTAATTTCTCAATACATCGAACATAACAACGGAGAATTGTGAAACTCGCATACAGACATTGAAATAATTTTACTGTTATCTCAAGTGTAGGTCACTTTTTTAAAATATATTAGTAATAAAGTTTCGCCCATTAAATAAATAAACAATAAATATTAAAATAAATGCTGATTAGACGTATTCATGACAGAGTAAAAATATTGTAATTATAAATGTTTTATTAGTTTTTAATAATTACCTTGTTGCAATCTAAGTCGGTTTTCTAAAACTTGAGTTGCAACACTATAAAAACATTTAACGGTATCTATTAAATATTTAATGCTCTCTGAATATAAATTGTGAATTTTAATGAATTGTCTACAAAGTGTCAAACCTGAGCTGTATCAAATGGTTCCGCAGTTATATAAACGGACAAAACTAGCCACGCAATAATTGCACTATCAGTGGGACAGTTTGATTAACAAACCCAGAAAGTACTAAATGCAATGCATATCAAGATTTATTGTCCAACGTATAATAGATTATTCGAACAGCGCAACCTTCAAAAATACACCTGTTTGTAAAATGAGAATAATATTTCCTCACTCATTAGAGCATGTAGCGTACATTTATGACTGCATTGGCATAGAAAACTCTGAAGACAATTAATTAGTTTCCAATTTAATGATTAACATACAGGCATTAAAGTCTTTGCTTATGGATGACGTCATTTTATCGGTCAGAGACCTAGGACTAGATCTAGAGAGACCGCTAAATAAATATTTTTGCAATAGATCAATGTAAAGCCAGAACCTACTCTAACCTTCTGGTAAAGGAACCAAATATATAGGTTCAGTGTATACTTGAAGTACTGTGGGATTTAAAGGACTATAGAAAGTAAGTAATTTAATAGGTCAAGGCCTCTGTACAAACATTAAAGTAATACACATCAAAAGTAGTATATGAAACAGCCTACTCTATGAAATATGCAAATATTAAAATTAAAACAATTTTATTAATAAACTAGGTTCATATGATATTATTTGAACGTTTGAAAATTTGTCCACTAGCAGCTTTCAATTTTTACAAGTTTTATAACGCAATGATATCGTAGTCCCCGGACGTTTCGCTATTGCCTGCAAAGTCATTAAAGAAGAGTCTACTAGCCTGTACTTAACCTCTCTTATCGGTATTATGTAATATACGATTTTAAGTTAGTTTCGCCCAATAATTTGTAGGATTGTTACTGATTAATGTAGATCGCTTTAATCTATCCATTTTTTATTACTTTGTTCTCTGCATGATACTCCTCTAGAAACCGTCGAATTCTCTCTGTATATATGTTCTTGTTTCTCATACGAAGGTCGATTGACTAAAAGCTGTTATCTTGTGTTCGTATCTAATATCTGTTAGTATATCAAACACGGATTATCCGATTGTACCTAATTTAAAGACCTTACACGCCTTTTAAAATAATTAAAGTTAGAGTTGAAAGCAATTAAAAAATCGACAGAAATGTGAAGAGTGAGGACGCTTTTTTACCTGAAAATATTTTTAAAAAACTCAAATAATAGTGTTTAGGCTGTTATTATACTTATTACGTTTAGTAATAAGACTTGAATGCCAATAACATCTGATATTATACGAGTGGTGATTAGTTAAAAGTGTTTATTTGAAGTCCTAAACTATAATAAATATTGTTGTTCATTCAGAAACTGATGTAGTTAATAATTCTAAATATTCCACTATAAAGAGTATATTGTATATTGTAGCTCTGATTAAATACAACTATTAGTGGTTATAGTGGCACACATAATGTTCAGTTATGCCAGGACTTAGAGGTTGGATCTCCGTTACGGGTAACGTCCGCACTGGCACAACATGGGTCTTCCCTCACTTACATAATGTTCAGTTACGCCAGGACCTAGAGGTTGGATCTCCGTTACGGGTTACGTCCACACTGGCACAACATGGGTCTACCCTCACGAGTAGAAGGTTTCGTGGGGGATTCAGAGCATTTAAGTCTCCTTCAAGTCCTACGACACAAAATTTAACGGTCACATGTATAATTGACTTAACTAATCTACGTAGTATTATTATTATTGCTAACATTAGAATTCACGAAAAAAGCTTGCTGGCTATTTGGATAATGTTTATTTTTAGACAGTGAAATAAAAATTAAATCTTTGATAGTTGGTAGTCTTAAGGCTGACTTATTGGCTGCTATTTTATAACTTACATGGTCATCTAAGTAACATCTAAGTAAACTTCTAAGTAACATCTATGTAAACTTTCAAGTAACATCTAAGTATACTTCTAAGTCACATCTACGTAAACGTCTAAGTAACATCTAAGTAAACTTTTAAGTAACATCTATGTAAACTTCTGAGTAACATCTAAGTAAACTTCTGAGTAACATTTAAGTAAACTTCTGAGTAACATCTTAGTAAACGTTTAAGTAACATCTAAGTAAATTTTTAAGTAACATCTAAGTAAACTTCTAAGTAACATATAAGTAAACTTCATAGTAAATTCTAAGTAAACTTTTAAGTAACATCTAAGTAAACGTCTGAGTAACATCTAAGTAAACTTTTAAGTAACACCTAAATAAACTTCTAAGTCACATCTATGTAAACTTCTAAGTAACATCTACGTAAACTTCTAAGTAACATCTAAGTAAACTTTTAAGTAACATCTAAGTAAACCTCTAAGTAACATCTAAGTAAACTTCTGAGTAACATCTAAGTAAACTTTTAAGTAACATCTAAGTAAACTTTTAAGTAACATCTATGTAAACTTCTGAGTAATATCTAAGTAAACTTCTGAGTAACATCTAAGTAAACTTTTAAATAACATCTAAGTAAACTTCTAAGTAATATCTAAGTAAACTTCTAAGTAACATATAAGTAAACTTCTAAGTAACATCTAAATAAACTTTTAAGTAACATCTATGTAAACTTTCAAGTAACATCTAAGTATACTTCTAAGTCACATCTACGTAAACGTCTAAGTAACATCTAAGTAAACTTTTAAGTAACATCTATGTAAACTTCTGAGTAACATCTAAGTAAACTTTTAAGTAACATCTATGTAAACTTCTGAGTAACGTCTAAGTAAACTTCTGAGTAACATTTAAGTAAACTTCTGAGTAACATCTTAGTAAACGTTTAAGTAACATCTAAGTAAATTTTTAAGTAACATCTAAGTAAACTTCTAAGTAACATATAAGTAAACTTCATAGTAAATTCTAAGTAAACTTTTAAGTAACACCTAAGTAAACTTCTAAGTAACATCTAAGTAACCTTTTAAGTAACATCTAAGTCAACTTTTAAGTAACATCTAAGTAAACGTCTGAGTAACATCTAAGTAAACTTTTAAGTAACACCTAAATAAACTTCTAAGTAACATCTAAGTATACTTCTAAGTCACATCTACGTAAACGTCTAAGTAACATCTAAGTAAACTTTTAAGTAACATCTAAGTAAACTTCTAAGTAACATCTAAGTAAACTTTTAAGTATCGTCTAAGTAAACTTTTAAGTAACATCTAAGTAAACTTCTGAGTAACATCTAAGTAAACTTTTAAGTAACATCTAAGTAAACTTCTAAATAATATAATTTTTTAAACCCTTATTCAAGCTTATTGTCAGATCATTTAAACATTCAATGTTTCAGTAAGTGTTACTTAGGGAAAGTTTATATTGCTTGAAGTTTATAATCTTGCTTAAAATAAAACATACTAAGTCGTATTTTAGTAGGTGTTACCTTATACAAGTAAATATAGTTTGAAGTACATAATTCTGCAAAAATTGATTTTACTAGGTATGAATTTCAGTAAGTATTACCTTAGGCACGTTTATATAGTTTACATTATATAGTCTTTAATATACTAAATATAGTATTCGACAAATGAAGTTTTGACAATATGACTCTAAACTTTATCATATTATTTCAGTGACACTGAGGTCTCCAAGGCTTTTATATTCCCATTACTGATTAGGATATGCTTGTAACAGTTGAAATATATCTTGTTGCCATGTATTGCAGCAGATATATTGCGCTTCAAGTCGGAGGTTAAGCTGTACTCGGGCAATTAAGTTTTTTTATATACACGAACACGATACAAGCATAGGAAAAAGCAATATGCGGTTACTCAACTTGCGCCAATACCTGGCGTGCAATCTCTAATGGCCTCTCCAAATCTGATGCTTAAAGCAGTTTATGCATCAAACTGAAATTACTTGGACGTTTGGAAAGTGTGATATTTTATTAATCTGAAAATTATTGTGAACTAAACAGGAAATTATTTTCCATCACACTGCTTCGAAAATATTTTCTTTCGGCTCGTTAAGTTCGAATGTGGTTCTTTCAGGTTCAGACGTAGCAAAACAGCGGTACTTTTCCCGAATTGTGTGTAGTTTTGCGTTCGGTCACCAGTTGCGCTAGCATTATGATGTATGTATTAGACAGGTTTTCAGAATCAGCTGTTCTTATTAGTTTAATTAGCTGTATAAACGTAAGTAGACAGATTCCATTGATACTGCAGAATTATTGTGTAATTGTGACAAAACTATTAAACATGACTAGTAATGGAAACTACTATTCATAAAAACTTTAATAACAAAAACCTATCAATAAATGATACTTAAAATGCAGAAATTATAACATTTGTTATTATAAAATGTAAGATTAAATAGTTATACTTACCTTCCACAATTACATTATGTTAATAAACTGTTCTAGTATTACTGTATATACAATGTGATGATAAGCATTGCTATTAACTCGTGCCTGAAGTGTTTTCCGAACATTGGCTAATGTCATGTAAAGCACGATCGGCGACCCCGGTACTAGTTACAAGATGTACCACTTATTTGTAGAATAAAAACAAGAGGTTAGCTCATGTAATTTTAACCTATATAACTAGAAGAGTATCACGTGATATATAATAGTGGGAAAAATATGAAATAAACGTTTAAATTCATCATAACTGTTACATTTCCCCCAATATTTTGTTTAAAAACAGCCATAATTATTTATAGGTTTTCACTGTTTTAAAACTACAGCGATTTTTTAAAATCTAATAAAGACAGACTAACTGCAACGGATGATTATCAAAGCATTTTCACTGGCACACAAGTAATTACACTGACTCACAAGCGTCAGTTGTTCGCCGGCCGCAGTGAATACGTGGCGCACTGGATTCATGCCGCGTTCGGCGGTAACTCACCGCAGTGAGGGTCCTACACTGTTACTTGCTTCCCAAATAGGGATAATCGATCCAGTGACTTTAACGCATCGGTGATTTTAGTGATACCGCCAGATTTGGATCAGTGACTTTTATCGGTGACTTTAGTGCGGATGACAAAGGCTACTTAGACAGCTCTGTATGTGCCAATAACAAGCATGGATACTACACTGGTGATATGATTCCACACCTGGCTTTATTTAATATTTTTGAAAAGTTCATTTAATTTAAAAATAAAGTACAAACTACCGAGTGCGAAATAGCGTCTACTGTACACAACACTGTCACTGTCGTGAAGCCTGACCCAAATCGCTCACCCACACACCAAGTAAAGTGGTAGAACCAGTGATAGCGACAAATCAACCAATGACAGGCGTGGTAAAATACCAGTAACGTTTCAGTCGCGACAGCTACATTTTGCCCAATCCCAACACAGACACCACCTCTCGCCTTCAGTCAATGACACTGCACGATAAACCGCGCCAAGCCAAGCGGTGAGAGCAGAGCCAGTGACAGCGACAAATTAACCAATGGCAGCCGTTTCATCCAATGACTGCGACTTTTTGCCCAATCACAACAGAAGCAACTTCCGATTGATCCATTGTCACTGGAACTTACATTTTCCATATGTTTTCACTGGTACCACCAGCGACAAACGATAATCAGTGACAAGTCACCGTGACAGAAAATATCGACCATTCCTATAAACCGAGACGTGGGTTGGTGCTCAATGTACTTGATAGCTACAGTTCTGAAGCTACACATGTCCCGATTTCCTATCTGGAACTGTAATATTACAGAACACGCCTTATAGTACACTTTCGACAGTTGACGCCGAATTTATCTCCCAACAACGTTTTTAAATTTAAACAACGAACGAACGTTAATTACCCAAATTGAACAGTATGAAAAACTTTACGTACTTTTCAGTGGTGTAGTTGGCATCATCAGAAACTTAAAACACAACTGATAGAAAAAGAAATATTTTGTGACGTCTTGCTCATTCTTTCATTCCCAGTATTTTCAAAGCTGCTTTTCCTCCCCATAAGTTTCCTTACTATCCCTGCATGAATTGTGTCTTAATATTTAATACTCATAAGGATAACATTACGTGTTTAGCGTAACCTGTTGGAACAGGTGTAAACATCCAGACACAGATGTAACATATTTGCGAGAAGGCCAACTTTTATTTATCATTGTCTCCTCAGATTTAAGTGATATTAATTTATTGGAGTTTCGGAATAAATGCTAAATTGGGAAACAGTGAAGGTTTATTTTCTTTGCGATGCGATTTCCTAGAAAGGTTTACAATCGAAATAAACAAGATAAAAAATAAATACTCGAAATAAACTAGAAATAAAGAAGAAATTTCCCCTACTAAAAGAGAACATTAGAATTAGAGCTGACGAAAAGCTTAAAGCGTTAAGAAACGTTTTACGTTAAAAAGAGCTGTTTATATCTTATTGGAATTCTGAGGGCTGGGCATTTTGGTTGATCATGTCTGAATTTGCGGCTTGACCCAAAGTTAGCGTCCCGCTCTGATGCGAGACCACGGAACGCGAGATAACCACAGATCATTTCAAGTGGATCAAGGTGTTTTGAAAACCGAGTTTTTTCCACGGACGGGCTAATAGCTTCTGAGATATGGAAACTATCTAATGAAAGGCTTTGCAATGAATAGCAGTGATATGAGTGATTGTTGCAAGGGAAAGCCGCAGCGCGCTGTGGTCTGTGGTCGGCAGCCGGATACTCTGGTTTCAGACATAATTGTGGTCTGTGCGTGGCTCGGTCTTCTGAATTTAATTGCCCTTTATATTCTATTTGATACCTTATCGGCAGGTAAACAGGCTCAAAGGGGGGTTTCCTATTATGGAACAATGTGAAAGTTTTCCTATAACACGAATTTATTTGGAGATTAAAAAATAATTGTTTCTCTATTAAAATGAAATCATTTAAAAAATATCATCGAAATCTGTATGCAAGAATAATTTTAAAAGCAAATTTAATCGTAAAGTTAAACAATTATAATGTTTTAAAAATAATATCGCATTAGAGTCATGTTATATTAGGCCTATTATCGACTTTCTATTAGGTCACCTTAAGGCGTTTTCACTTTGGCCCTACACGACCGACATTTGTTTAATGTTGTTCTTGCCCGACGTTATTATATCACTCTCACCCAACACAGAGGCTGAGATGCAATTACTGTTTTTTACTGGTTGCTCAGTGTAAAAATAAGCTACATTTTTAGGCAGCTGTAAACGGGTGGCCATACTCCCGCCAGGGTCAGACAAGGTCAGAGGTCATGCAGTTTGGATAGGTTCGTGTCCATTTCCTAGCGTTTTTATTGTAATCTTTCAGTGTGTGCATTGCAGTATTATGAAAGACATGGCTACCGATTTGAGCCTTGAAATTTAGTATGCGTTGCATTAAAAAGAACACATGGATAAATGTGGCAACTGCCAGACGACTTTTGAATCCATTTGTCACCACTCTGAGCGTGCAAATTGAACGCCTAGCCTCAGGCGTTTACGACGTATTTTATTTTTTCTAAGCAATGCTAACCTAAATTAATTAATTAGTATTTTTTTAGTAAGTATTGTATTACTCATATTAACCTGTTATATTTAAACCCAAATGTTGTATTTAGAGATTATTTAATTATTTTTTAAAATCAACTCGTTTACACATTACGCATTGTATGTTTGGATTTTTATAAAATGCAAATATCTCTGGGTAAATAGGTGGCCATAAACATTATCAGAAAGTTTAACGAGCGAATGAGAATGAAGTTTTCCTCCGCACTAAACACTGGCAAAATTTGAATAATAATGCGGGAATGTGTGCGTCACGATCCCGGCCATCCTTACATGCACACGGGGTTTGAATAATTACCTGACTTATCCTTTGTGGGGCAACTAAAAAATGAAAACACTTAGTGTGTAGTGACACGTCGTGCAGAAGCGCCGTGGTACGGTATGTGTTTGCGACATTCTTGCTATTTAATGACTATCCCATTCAGGGACACCTATAATTATTCAGGGAATTACGTGAAAGTGTATGGAGCGTGTATGTTTCCCACAGATTTCAAGATTTATCTTTGTCCTTTTAGACAAGATCATGGTTCAGAATAAATAGTTATGGTCGGGTCTGAACAATGTGAAAGCGACGAATGGAGCGCGACTCTTGGTCAGGAACTTCTTGTTTCGGACGTAAATATACCACCGTAATTAGCTGCGACTGTTTCATCCATATGTTTCCAGCTGACGTGCACTATATTTTACCCGCCTCAAATATGTATAATCTGCTTGACTGATATTTCAAGCCGACTTGAATGTTGCAGAAAGGGGGAAATTTTGTGCGGAATAAAATATGCCTGTCCAGGTGTAGAACATTTTTCATCTCGCTTTTCAAGTGTAGCGTAAATAGAAATTCCCCCCGATCACTATGGTTGACGGGCTTAGGGAAAGATGAAATTACCGTGCGGAGATTGCTCCGTATTCTGCATCATTCAATTTATGAACGAAAAGCTGTTGAGGACATTATTCAACGAAAGGTTACGTTCCAGTATTATAGATCATTATTAGTTTATATGGCTGGTCATTTGTTTACCGATCTCTCTCTCTTTCTTCCCCCTCTCTCTGTTTCTCTCTCTCTCTCTCACACACACCACTCACTTTTTTCTTATCCACTACATTCTCTTATATTTATCCACTTCTTCCCACCCACTCCATCTCTATTTTCTCTTTTTCTCCTTCTCCATAGTGTCTAGCTGTAGTAAGCAGTTCTCTCTTTATGTCAATACTATAAATGAACAAGTATATATTACATGGAATATATAATTTTACAACTATATATATATATATATATAGTAATTGTAGAGTGTATCATTGTCTTTCCAAGAAAGACTTTTAAATGTCTTTTCCTAATAATTATCGAAATAGGCACTGGAAAATATTTTCTCTTTAGAAGAAATGTTTTCAGTTAATGTTATGTGTAGATCTCTAAGCTTATTTCTCATAAAATACCTTTCATACAACGGTTAATCATAAAGCTTTAAAGAAGCTACGTTCTTTGAAATCACTAACCTACTAGACTTCCTATGTTTACCGGGATCATTTAAGGGTAGTTAATACTTCGTTTTAAATGCATTAAGTTAGTTAATGGTAGATGTTAGTTTTTTTATAGTTTTAATATTTAATTTTGTTTGAGGAATCATTTATTGAACATAACCTTTTAGAAAATATAATTCAATTTATCCTTAAGGTTAATCGCAAAACAAAATTAGGTTTTATATTCTTCATAAACATTTGAGCTGTTGGTAGAAGTGGTAGAGTTGGTGGTGATTATAAACTAATATCAGCTCGTATTTTTATGTGAAGAGATAAAGATTAAAATAAACAGTAGAAATAATAAATAAAACCCTTTAACCACAAATACTTTTTATTTATGTCCTTATGTACATTTCGATTTCAAAGCTTTCATCTCCAGACGAAATTATTATACGAATTACTCTAATTACAAGTTACCCTTGAATTAATTTTTTTTGTAAAGTTCTAAATAAAATACTTTTGGATAAGAGGTTTTACTTTTTTAATAAGAATTACACCATAGATACCTTAAGTTGTTATTAATATTTACATATATTTTTCGCATATATTTAATGACTGTAAACTTAACCTAAACATATAAAACAGCTGTTCATGCAAATGCTACGCCTTAGCAGCCATGCAACGTTACCGGCAGTAGGCAATTCTCGCCCTAATAGTAAACGTAAAAACGCCCAAAGAACGTACCAGATAATACAGTAATTTATGGTTCTGGTAAGATGTCTATTCTTACACCGGCTTACTAATTATTACGTAAGAACGAGGAAAGCCAAGCCGAGAGGGTGGGAGACGGTGAGAGCGAGGTCAAAGGTCGGCACCGGTTGTTTATATTGCACACTCAATCCGTACAATGATTTTGCCGAAGATGTTTACGATTTATGATGGGCTCGGGAAAAGTGCAGTGGGAAAGTTGGTCAGACTGATTTAGTATATTTTGGCCAGGTCCTCCTCGTCCTTGGAAATATGTTTAGTCCTTGTAGTCTATAGCAGGGGTCTCCAACCTACGACCCGCGGGCCATATCCGGCCCGCGAACAGATTTTTTCCGGCCCTCGGAAAGCTAGCATACTGAAAAAAAAATTGTATTGGGTAATATATTTCCTTTTAAGCATTTTTACTATTAAATATCAGTACAGTACTCGTCTCTTACCTGTCACTACTTTTCTCTATAAGTGTAAAACTAGCTGTAAACAAGTAACAAACTAAGCAAGAAAATCACAAAACCCACTACTGAGCTCTTGATTAGAATAAACATCGTTGATCTAGGGGGGGGGGACTAGACTTTCGGTCCGTCTTTCCTCCAAGTGTTTTCGATGTGACCCTTGAGTAGAAAAGGTTGGAGACCCTGGTCTATAGAAACAGACGAACAACAGAACATGTAATATAATTGTAGTTTATAATCTCTAGTTTTGTTTTCATAATTTAACATCTTAAATATTAAATTTATATTTTAAGTATATATAAAATATTTAAGTTTATAATTAAGCTGTGAAATAAGTTTTAATTCTGAACAATATTGTAGTTTTAAGTTATTGAAAAGAAGAAACTCTTATATTAAAGTATTTTACCACATTTGCCGGTTAGTTTATAGAGCCAATGGGTACGCAATATAAGTCTTTAACTTTTCCAAAATTCGTTCACTTTTGGCTTCTGTCAGTCGTACTCCGTTGCTAACCTAATCTGCAGTAATTTTGATCATTTTATGATTCTCAATACTTTTTACAAAACATATTATGTTTCATAACTTATGCTATTATTTAATATATCAGTTTTAAGATATCTACCGAAAGTAAAAAACAAAATGTCCACCTATTCTTTAATTTGTATATTGAAATATGTTGTAAGTTTTATACCAAGTCATTATGTCGTTCTTTAATTTTTAATAAAAACTTTTAATGTCTTTTGGAAGATAAATAAATAACAATAACCCTTGATACAAATATTTAAACACCCTTGATGTACATTTCACCAACACAGTTAGCATCATCAGAAGGTTACAAACATACTGTGAGTATGTTTGTAACCTTTTGATGATGCCAACTGTGTTGGCGAAATGTACATCAAGGGTGTTTAAATATTTATAGCAAGGGTTATTGTTATTCATGTATCATATTTACGCTACTGTGCTCTGTATAAAATTTCGTCATTTGAAAGGTTCTAGTTTTTTTTTCAAATTAAGATATCGTTACGCTAAGAAAATAATCTGAATTGATAAGACTTCCCATTACAAATTGGAAATTTTATGCCCAGAAACTGTAATAAACATTCAATAATGTTTCACATTTACCAGGTTAATGATTATCAATAATCACCGGTAATTAATCACTTTTACCATAAATAATAATTTACATATACACACTGTATATAAAAGTATGTAGGCCTACCATATATTTATGGTGCTTGGGTGTGTGTGTGTGTGTGTGTGCTATAATCAGTATGAACGAGGTAATAATAAAACTAAATAAATCGAGGCATATACCTTTATAAAATCTGTGTTTTTTATTTATACGGAAATATTAAACATTTAATTACAACACTTAAATTACTCATTGCTCTTTTACCGTAAGACTTACGTAGAAATGTTAAATGTACAAAATGTCCACGGTTTCCCTAGGATAAAAACATTTCACACTCACATGATACATAAAAATAAAAATATTTGCTGATAACACAAATACAAGTTTACTGGAGGCTGTCATCCCGTTAGTTCGAGTCGCATTAGGTGTGGACCTTTCTCTCCAAATTTGATTAGCCCTGTAGAAACAATAAAAGTATAAAGTATAAAATATTTAAAAAAATTGATAGTTAACAGATTCGTTTAAATAAGAAAATTCTACCCTTAAAAATTTAATGATTTCCTAATATTGAGGTAGTTTACAACTTGCGCAATCTAAGTACAATTGTGTGTCGATATTTCTACGGAAATTGACGTCATTAATATCTTCATTTAGCATTGTTTACTTCTATTTTCAAATTAGATTTGACATTTAATAGGTTAGAAACGAATGATATGTGTATTACGAAGGTGAAGGAAACAAAAGTTATTTTATTTTACTACAAATACAAGACGAATATGTTTATGCCAAGTATAAAGAGAGACGGAAACTTGTATGAGTTCGGAGCTTTATTAGAGGCGCGTACTTTACTAGAGAACATTAGTCAGGTACCTAGTTAAATGTAATTGTAAGTGAGTGTGGGTTATGTATTTAATGATACATAAATTGTTCTGGAACAGAACAATACCAGTCAGGAAGCGGAGGAGTTTGCGCTGACTTGTTCTATCTTTCTATGTCCAAGAAACTGAGTAAGCCGGATTTCCAAAGGCGATATGGTGCTGTTTGTCAGTGTGTGGTCGCGATAGCATCTGCCTCTTATGACTAGTTTGTCGCTGGCCTAAAGGTTTGTTCTACAGCTTCCATTATATTATCTACAACTAGAGATCCTCCCACATCGATATCGCGTCCTCAATCCACGTCCAACTTGTCCTGAATGGATTCCACTTGTACTGCACTGCTGCGAAGGTGAAATATATTTCACAATGTTGTTTCTGGATTGTACGCGGTTGGTTTATATTGAGCATGCGCAACTGTTCATTAAATATAGTATCTTATATCCATGTTATAACAATACATAAAAGATTCCGCAATATTTTAAGAACCTTTTCATTGTATAACACAATTTTAAAATAATTTATGTATTCCTATTTAATTTGCCTGCTTTGAAGTTTTAACCTCTCAAAGATGACTCCCATTTGGCACAAAACCACGCTATTTAATTTTGACCACAAGACATGTTTTAAATTTGGTTAACAACAACCAAATTAAAGGTATATTATATTAAATCTATACGATTATTGCCATGTTTCAAGGATTTTCTAATATATTTTGTGGTGCATATGTATGGACTATATATAGGCTATTGCCTTCTAATGCAATGAAATGAGAACACTTAATATATAGCTCTCGAAAGTTGACTGGTAAATATAATAAGTATATCATTCTTGTCTAAGTGCAAAAAGTGTAACAGTTACACACACACACACACACACACACACACACACACACACACACACACACACACACACACACACACACACACACACACACACACAAACACACACACACAAACACACACACACACACACACACACACACACACAAACACACACACACACACACACACAAACACACACACCCACACACACACACAAACACACACACACACACAAACACACACACACACACACACACACACACACACACACACACACACACACACACACAAACACACACACACACACACACACACACACACACACACACACACACACACACATACACACACACACACACACACACACACACACACACACACACACATATATATATATATATATATATATATATATTCTATATTTCATTTAGATCGTGAGGATTGTTTGTTACTGGATAGTTGATTTCTTTAAAAATTAGAAATTCATTACAAATATTAAGAAATTAATTTATAAGTATTAAAAATGCACTTTTAATAGGTTTGGACGACAGTTTATATTTAAAGAGACACAATGTATAGACTGTCGATTGCTGACGGTCACATATTGTGGGCTCAAGACAATGATGATTTAGAAAACACTTACGATAGCTCATAGAAAAGATTTTAAACTATTATTTTCGTCTAGTATAGTACTCAGAGAAGTTATTATTATTACTAACACACCTCAGGAGTTAATATTAAACACCGAAGACATATTAGTCAATTTGATATATATATATATAAATATCGCAATATGTATTCTTGTGTATTAATAAAGAACTAAGTCAAAATACAAATACAAGAATTATAATTGAATTTAAAATTCAAAGCTTTTCGTTGGCTAACAGTAGGCTACCAACATCATTAGGAATATTAAACAATTCTGTCTAATATTGTTTAATATTCATCTCTCCTAAGCTTTCAGCTCTCCCTAAGTTTTCATCTCCCCCTAAGCTTTCATCTCTCTCTAAGCTTTCATCTCTTCCTAAGCTTTCATCTCTCCCTAAGCTTCCATCTTTCCCTAAGCTTTCATCTCCCCCTAAGCTTTCATCTTTCCCTAAGCTTTCATCTCTTTCTAAGCTCTCATCTTTCCCTAAGCTTTCATCTCTCCCTAAGCTTTCATCTCTTCCTAAGCTTTCTTCTCTCCCTAAGCTTAGGGAGAGGTGATATAATATTGTTTAATATTCCTGATGATGTTGGTACTGTTAGCCAACGAAAAGTTTTGAATTGTAAATTCAATTATAATCTTGTATTTGTATTTTGACTTAGTTCTTTATATATAGATCTATCTATCTATCTATCTATCTATCTATCTATCTATCTATCTATATATATATATATATATATATATATAGGTATACAAATCTCGAAGGACGGTCATGTAAGAAGATGATGAAAAATACAAGACAAAAAAAATGTAGATGACAAATATCCCCTGAATCAACACTACAACATAAACCAATAAAAAAAGAAAATATAACACTAACCTATAACGAAACAAATATAAAATAATTAAAATAAGTGAAAGAAGCTTTAGTTACAGAAAGGACATCTTAGCTCATTATTTAAAAAAATAAATGATGGTAAGATCAACAATCAAATTAAAAAATAAAAGTAGAAAATACAGCGCCTATGATATTAGGAGAAACACAATTCATCAGCAACGGATATATAAAAAGGATATAAGGACAAACTAACATAATATACACTAATAGGTGCAGCTATAGCAAACGCTTATTGAGATTGCATGAGAAGGAAATTGGAGAAGGGAGAGATGAAAGCTTAGGAAGAGATGAAAGCTTAGGGAGAGATGAAAGCTTAGGGAGAGATGAAAGCTTAGGGAGAGATGAAAACTTAGGGAAAGATGAAAGCTTAGGGAGAGATGAAAGCTTAGGGGGAGATGAAAGCTTAGGGAGAGATGAAAGCTTAAGGAGATATGAAAGCTTAGGGAGAGATGAAAGCTTAGGGAGAGATGAAAGCTTAGGGGGGAGATGAAAACTTAGGGAGAGATGAAAACTTAGGGAGAGATGAAAGCTTAGGGAGGAATGAAAGCTATGGGAGAGATGAAAGCTTAGGGAGGAATGAAAGCTTAGGGAGAGATGGAAGCTTAGGGTGAGGTGAACGCTTAGGGAGAGATGAAAGCTTAAGGAGAGATGAAAGCTTAGGGAGAGATGAAAGCTTAGGGAGAGATGAAAACTTAGGGAAAGATGAAAGCTTAGGGAGAGATGAAAGCTTAGGTGGAGATGAAAGCTTAGGGAGAGATGAAAGCTTAGGGTGAGGTGAAAGCTTGAGGAGAGATGAAAGCTTAGAGGGAGATGACAGCTTAGGGAGAGATGAAAGCTTAGGGAAGAATGAAAGTTTAGGGAGAGATGAAAGCTTAGGGTGAGGTGAAAGCTTAGGGAGAGATGAAAGCTTAGGGAGAGATGAAAGCTTAGGGTGAGGTGAAAGCTTGAGGAGAGATGAAATCTTAGAGGGAGATGACAGCTTAGGGAGAGATGAAAGCTTAGGGAGGAATGAAAGTTTAGGGAGAGATGAAAGCTTAGGGTGAGGTGAAAGCTTAGGGAGAGATGAAAGCTTAGGGAGAGATGAAAGCTTAGGGTGAGGTGAACGCTTAGGGAGAGATGAAAGCTTAAGGAGAGATGAAAGCTTAGGGTGAGGTGAAAGCTTGAGGAGAGATGAAAGCTTAGAGGGAGATGACAGCTTAGGGAGAGATGAAAGCTTAGGGAGTGATGAAAGCTTAGGGGGGAGATGAAAACTTAGGGAGAGATGAAAGCTTAGGGAGGAATGAAAGCTATGGGAGAGATGAAAGCTTAGGGAGAGATGAAAGCTTAGGGTGAGGTGAACGCTTAGGGGGAGATGAAAGCTTAAGGAGAGATGAAAGCTTAGGGTGAGGTGAAAGCTTGAGGAGAGATGAAAGCTTAGAGGGAGATGACAGCTTAGTTAGAGATGAAAGCTTAGGGAGAGATGAAAGCTTAGGGAGGAATGAAAGTTTAGGGACAGATGAAAGCTTAGGGAGAGATGAAAGCTTAGGGAGAGGGGAAAGCTTAGGGAGAGATAAAAACAGATGCAGCTGGGATAGTCTTACATCAACAGGCTGCTCAGAGATAAACAATAGTATTACTAGTCTCATAAAATTCTACTTACACATTTAATATCTACTTTCAGGCGTTTTGATTTATAACACATCTTACAATACACGCAATTACATTACGCTGCATGGTTAGTATTGCGAGTGCAACGCTATACCCTACCTACACGAAGATTTGGACGTAGTAAAGATGGAATAATGAAGAGATACGATGCGTCGGCGTCCATCTCTTCTCGACAAATTGCACCATCTCCCGTCCATAATTGGTATTGTCTGTTGGTATATGTGCGGTATTATGGCTTCACGTGTGCCACGACATTCTAAATACTTTAATACCATGTTTACACACTTTTCAAACTTGCCACAATTTCAGCTAACCTCTGGTAATTTTCGCAGACCATAATTCATATTAAAGGCCCGTTATTAATGACAGTTGTTAAGTAATATTTGTGAGATGTACCCAACGTAATCACGGCTCGGTGAAGCCTCTCACGACTTAAGCAGGCTGTTTGCAGCGTGGTACACTTTAGACGCGATGCCGCTACTATAGCGTTTCCTTCAATCTAAATCATTCTGGTCTACTAATATTATGTACAAAAAATATATTGAACAATTACGTTTGTAATTATTTCCTTTGAATGTTATACGTTACGTTATATATTTCCGGTATATAAATATAAGTTTTATAACACTTCTTTTATTTATAATCGTTGAAGGCTGTGGAAAAGACTTGTTTTTTAAAGACTAATAGGTTATATTACTGCTCAGATTTTAATTAAAGTTTGTCAGTTATGATTTAAACGTTGGGATTTATAGGATTGGAAATTAAATATAAAAAATAGAATTAGAGATTAATATAAATGTTAATGCTGTGACTTTGTTGCATCCATGTTAATGCTGTGACTTTGTTGCATCCATGTTAATGCTGTGACTTTGTTGCATCCATGTTAATGCTGTGACTTTGTTGCATCCATGTTAATGCTGTGACTTTGTTGCATCCATGTTAAAGCCGTGACTTTGTTGCATCCATGTTAATGCTGTGACTTTGTTGCATCCATGTTAATGCTGTGACTTTGTTGCATCCATGTTGATGCTGTGACTTTGTTGCATCCATGTTGATGCTGTGACTTTGTTGCATCCATGTTGATGCTGTGACTTTGTTGCATCCATGTTGATGCTGTGACTTTGTTGCATCCATGTTGATGCTGTGACTTTGTTGCATCAATATTGATGCTGTGACTTTGTTGCATCCATGTTGATGATGTGACTTTGTTGCATCCATGTTGATGGTGTGACTTTGTTGCATCCATGTTGATGCTGTGACTTTGTTGCATCCATGTTGATGCTGTGACTTTGTTGCATCCATGTTGATGCTGTGACTTTGTTGCATTCATGTTGATGCTTTAACTTTGTTGCATCCATGTTGATGCTGTGACTTTGTTGCATCAACATGTTGATGCTGTGACTTTGTTGCATCCATGTTGATGCTGTGACTTTGTTGCGTCTATGTTGATGCTGTGATTTTGTTGCATCCATGTTAATGCCGTGACTTTGTTGCATCCATGTTAATGCTGTGACTTTGTTGCATCCATGTTGATGCTGTGACTTTGTTGCATCCATGTTGATGGTGTGACTTTGTAGCATCCATGTTGATGGTGTGACTTTGTTGCATCCATGTTAATGCTGTGACTTTGTTGCATCCATGTTAATGCTGTGACTTTGTTGCATCCATGTTGATGCTGTGACTTTGTTGCATCCATGTTGATGCTGTGACTTTGTTGCATCCATGTTGATGCTGTGACTTTGTTGCATCCATGTTGATGCTGTGACTTTGTTGCATCCATGTTAATGCTGTACTTTGTTGCATCCATGTTGATGCTGTGACTTTGTTGCATCCATGTTGATGCTGTGACTTTGTTGCATCCATGTTGATGGTGTGATTTTGTTACATCCATGTTGATCCTGTGACTTTGTTGCATCCATGTTGATGGTGTGACTTTGTTGCATCCATGTTGATGCTGTGACTTTATTGCATCCATGTTGATGCTGTGACTTGGTTGCATCCATGTTTATGCTGTGACTTTGTTGCATCCATGTGGATGCTGTGACTTTGTTGCATCCATGTTGATGGTGTGACTTTGGTTGCATCCATGTTGATGCTGTGATTTTGTTGCATCCATGTTGATGCTGTGACTTTGTTGCATCCATGTTGATGCTGTGACTTTGTTACATCCATGTTGATGCTGTGACTTTGTTGCATCCATGTTAATGATGTGACTTTGTTGCATCCATGTTGATGCTGTGACTTTGTTGCATTCATGTTGATGCTGTGACTTTGTTGCATCCATGTTGATGCTGTGACTTTGTTGCATCCATGTTGATGCTGTGACTTTGTTGTATCCATGTTGATGCTATGACTTTGTTGCATCCATGATGATGGTGTGACTTTGGTTGCATCCATGTTGATGCTGTGACTTTGTTGCATCCATGTTGATGCTGTGACTTTGTTGCATCCATGTTGATGCTGTGACTTTGTTGCATCCATATTGATGCTGTGACTTTGTTGCATCCATGTTAATGATGTGACTTTGTTGCATCATTGTTGATGCTGTGACTTTGTTGCATTCATGTTGATGCTGTGACTTTGTTGCATCCATGTTGATGCTGTGATTTTGTTGCATCTATGTTGATGCTGTGACTTTGTTGCATCAATGTTGATGCTGTGACTTTGTTGCATCCATGTTGATGCTGTGACTTTGTTGCATCCATGTTAATGATGTGACTTTGTTGCATCCATGTTGATGCTGTGACTTTGTTGCATTCATGTTGATGCTGTGACTTTGTTGCATCCATGTTGATGCTGTGACTTTGTTGCATCCATGTTGATGCTGTTACTTTGTTGCATCCATGTTGATGCTGTGACTTTGTTGCATCCATGTTAATGATGTGACTTTGTTGCATCCATGTTGATGCTGTGACTTTGGTTGCATCCATGTTGATGCTGTGACTTTGTTGCATCCATGTTGATGCTGTGACTTTGTTGCATCCATGTTGATGCTGTGACTTTGTTGCATCCATGTTGATGGTGTGACTTTGGGTGCATCCATGTTGATGCTGTGACTTTGTTGCATCCATGTTGATGCTGTGACTTTGTTGCATCCATGTTGATGCTGTGACTTTGTTGCATCCATGTTGATGCTGTGACTTTGTTGCATCCATGTTAATGATGTGACTTTGTTGCATCCATGTTGATGCTGTGACTTTGTTGCATTCATGTTGATGCTGTGACTTTGTTGCATCCATGTTGATGCTGTGACTTTGTTGCATCCATGTTGATGCTGTGACTTTGTTGCATCCATGTTGATGCTGTGACTTTGTTGCATCCATGTTAATGCTGTGTCTTTGTTGCAACCATGTTAATGCTGTAACTTTGTGGCATCCATGTTAATGCTGTGACTTTGTTGCATCCATGTTAATGCTGTAACTTTGTGGCATCCATGTTAATGCTGTGACTTTGTTGCATCCATGTTAATGCTGTAACTTTGTGGCATCCATGTTAATGCTGTGACTTTGTTGCATCCATGTTGATGCTGTGACTTTGTTGCATCAATGTTGATGCTGTGACTTTGTTGCATCCATGTTGATGATGTGACTTTGTTGCATCCATGTTGATGCTGTGACTTTGTTGCATCCATGTTGATGCTGTGACTTTGTTGCATCCATGTTAATGATGTGACTTTGTTGCATCCATGTTGATGCTGTGACTTTGTTGCATCCATGTTGATGCTGTGACTTTGTTGCATTCATGTTGATGGTTTAACTTTGTTGCATCCATGTTGATGCTGTGACTTTGTTGCATCCATGTTGATGCTGTGACTTTGTTGCATCCATGTTAATGCTGTGACTTTGTTGCATCCATGTTGATGGTTGTGACTTTGTTGCATCCATGTTGATGGTGTGACTTTGTTGCATCCATGTTAATGATGTGTTCCCTTAATGAGAACTGGTAGCACAGCATCGACAAGGACTTGTATAGAGTCGTGGGAAGAAAAACTCTGAGAAATGATGGATGGATAGTGTGCTGTGGGAGATGAACTATGTCGGAACGTTTAGAAAATGGCAATAATGGAGAAAGAGTTTGTGGTTGCTTTCATTCTGCAACCGGAAAATATGGTGATGACAAAAAATGCTTATTTTATTGGTGGTATTGTTGTAGTTTATGATGATGATAATGATGGTGGTGTTAGGGATGATGGTGATGGTGGTGATGATGATTTTTAAAATGGTGCTTATGATGATGATGGTGGTGGTGATGATGATGATGGCGACGACGACGATGATGATGAGGAGGATTGCAGGTGGTGAAGAAGAAGACGATGATGCTTATGAATATGCTAGGGGCAGTATTAGTGGTGTCGCTGATAATAACTACGACGTCAATGATTACGATAACGACAGTGAGGAAGATTATGATTATGATGATAGTGGTGTTGTAATGGTGATAATGATGATGACGTAGATAAGGATTATGTCGACGATAATGATGATGATTGGTTTAGTGGTAGTTTGTGCTAGTAGATAATTAATGAATGTGCTATACAAAGAATAGTAGTAATAATAGGGCTTCTGAGTGCACAATTTGAAATTACTAAATTTAATCTTTTGTCAATTAGACTGGTAAATCAATTAAATATAATAAAATGAAATATTTGAAGTGTATGTTATAAACAGATCTACCTTTCCTTTTGTACCTTCTCATACAATTTCTTCAATCAGTCCCTATAAAAGTAAAACAAAATAGTCTTAAATTCTAACTAAAAGTAACAAAATATAGTAAGAATTGTATTTTTACTCCCTATTTCCAGGTGATTGTTTTTTTATGTATTTTTGCATGTTTTATGTTCGTAAAGCTTCTTTAACAACGAATCTGACGATGTAAAACAAACTTAAATAGGTGACCTCTGAAGCCATACATAGTTAATAAATATTTCTTCACTGTTTTTCGTCTGTTTCAAGCAGTAGTCTCTGGGGTAGAAGATGCATGTCTCTTATATTCCTTACGGGATGTGTAGCTATATTATTAGAAACAGGCATAAACCTTGATCCAAGTAAGTGGAAATCTCCACGTCTCAGTAACACCTGGTGAGCAATTACTCAAGTAAATGATGGCGGTTATGTTTTTATTACTTGTAGCAATTACTTTAGAACATTTTAAAGCACCCAGCAAGCAGAACGGCCCTTAACGGCGCATGTCCAGGAAATACCTTAGCACGAAGCCATGTTTATTAAGGCAATAATTTCATCAGTGGCGTGATGAATGATGTGTGCAAAGAAATGTAAATCGGACCGCTAGCTCGCTGAGCCATTAACTGCTCTCCTAAACCCACAATTTATCCGGGACTATCCGGGCATCACCTTTTACCCCAACCGCGATAACTCTTCGTTTTGTTCGCAACACTTTGAACTTGCAATTATCTCAAAACTGCTGCTCGTCCGTGAATGTAATGGTATTTAACGTGTCCCTTATGTTTTCTTGTTAAATATGGCGGAACAGACAATTTTGACATCATGTGCTACAGGGTAGTGGCTAAAATCACCGGTATGATGACGTCACCTATTGTCGTATGGAATGACAATTGTTAGATATATTTCTTGAACGATAGAGGAGGAAATAAGTCGATAAATGCAGGTAAACGAGTATAACTAGATTTATTTAAGGAAGACATTTTATGTTTAAGTTTGCAATAGCGAAGTAGGGTTAAGGAAGGGTTTGGGAAATAAATAGGGCTGAATAAAGGATCAATTATCTCCTCGTCATGGGAATAGGGAGTATCGCGTGGGCAGTGTCGCTGACAACAAAACTGTCTCCATCCGGGAAGAAGATGAGTTCTTACCCGCTACCTAATACATTAATAAATGGATAATGGACATACAATAAGGGATGAAATATAATTACTGAAGGGTGAAAATGACTAAGACTTTTAGAACTCATAAAACCGGGACCTATAGGACGTAGAATTGCCTGACTGCGATATCTAAGGAAGTTGTACAAATGTAGTCCAACAAGGATGAAGTAGCTACGATGATTTCCAACTTCCAATAAGAGATACAACTGCAAATATTAGACAGTTCTTTCGATAATACCTATAGATCGGCCCAACTGTGCTGCAGAATATTCCAAACAAGGCAATGGCTCAATGATTATATTGGCACGAAACGTATTCAAAGCAACAATCGCATCGCCTATTTGTATACACAATGTACGCTCAACAGCAATGCTCCTTTTATTATATAATTAACAAGCTTAACGTGCTTATTGAATTCCTCATAAACATCATTGCTAATTAAATCTAACATATTGCTACACCTTGACTTTGAATGGATTCTGTGTATCGCAGCATAATTAGAACACTAACAGATAGAGGCCGTCGCAATTGTTGTGGCGAGTTCTAAGTCATGCTTGTTCAGAGTGTTGTCTTCAAGTTAAACGAGATTTCAACAAAATCTGCTGAAACTGTTTCAAATATCAATTGTTTTTAGTAAAAAGGAACAGACGTTGAACACTTATTTCTTTTGACGGTTTCAAGGTGGTTGAGTAAAACTTCTACTATCCAATGTAGAATGAAGGTAACGAGCATACGTGAAGGGATCCAAAGAAGCGCTTTAACCCGCCCTAGGCTGGTGTGTGAGGATTGTACACTGAGCCGTTACATTTACAGTTAAAAGTGCTTTGTAGAAATATGATGACGAAACTAGGAGTGACACATAGTACGACTAAGACAAGAGTAGAAATATGATGATGGAGATAAGGGTGGTAATGAATACTACTAAGATACAACTAGAAATATGATGACGAAACTAGGAATGACACATAGTACGACTAAGACAAGAGTAGAAATATGATGATGGAGATAAGGGTGGTAATGAATACTACTAAGATACAACCAAAAAATTTGATGACGAAACTAGGAATGATGCATAGTACGACTAAGACAAGAGTAGAAATATGATGATGGAGATAAGGGTGGTAATGAATACCACTAAGATACAACTAGAAATATGATGACGAAACTAGGAATGACGCATAGTACGACTAAGACAAGAGTAGAAATATGATGATGGAGATAAGGGTGGTAATGAATACTACTAAGATAAAAGTAGATATATGATGACGAAACTAGGAATGATGCATAGTACGACTAAGACAAGAGTAGAAATATGATGATGGAGATAAGGGTGGTAATGAATACCACTAAGATACAACTAGAAATATGATGACGAAACTAGGAATGACGCATAGTACGACTAAGACAAGAGTAGAAATATGATGATGGAGATAAGGGTGGTAATGAATACTACTAAGATACAACCAAAAAATTTGATGACGAAACTAGGAATGATGCATAGTACGACTAAGACAAGAGTAGAAATATGATGATGGAGATAAGGGTGGTAATGAATACTACTAAGATACAACCAAAAAATTTGATGACGAAACTAGGAATGATGCATAGTACGACTAAGACAAGAGTAGAAATATGATTATGGAAATAAGGGTGGTAATGAATACTACTAAGATACAACCAAAAAATTTGATGACGAAACTAGGAATGATGCATAGTACGACTAAGACAAGAGTAGAAATATGATTATGGAAATAAGGGTGGTAATGAATACTACTAAGATACAAGTAGAAATATGATGACGAAACTAGGAGTGACACATAGTACGACTAAGAGAAGAGTAGAAATATGATGATGGAGCTAAGGGTGGTAATGAATACTACTAAGATAAAAGTAGAAATATGATGACGAAACTAGGAATGACGCATAGCACGACTAAGACAAGAGTAGAAATATGATGATGGAGCTAAGGGTGGTAATGAATACTACTAAGATACAAGTAGAAATATGATGACGAAACTAGGAATGACGCATAGCACGACTAAGACAAGAGTAGAAATATGATGATGGAGCTAAGGGCGGTAATGAATACTACTAAGATAAAAGTAGAAATATGATGACGAAACTAGGAATGACGCATAGTACGACTAAGACAAGAGTAGAAATATGATGACGAAACTAGGTGTGACACATAATAAGAAATACTAAGACAAGAGTAGAAATATGATGACGATGGAGATGATAGATAATATTAATAAGACAAGAGTAAAAATACGATGACGACGCTGGAATGGTACTACTATAAAAAATTAATCATATGTGCTACGGAATCTATATGAACGTCGAAATTCATCTATAAATTTATTATTTTCATCAATAATTAAAATGAATGCAGGAACACAAGGCATATAACAATGTTGACCTTTTGTAACCTTTTATGTCAGTAATAATATATATATATATATATATATATATATATATATATATATATATATATATATATATATATATATATATATAATAGAACACATAATATGAAATAAAACAATAGAATACCAAAAGAAATAAATTCATAATTACAGTTAGAGAGCTACGAAGTTACAGTTGTAGTTTAAAGACGGTATAATAAACAAAAGGTAAGTTGCTTCATTCAAGTATTTAGATTAATATTAAGAACTTACAATATAAGTGTAAAATCAAATGGAAGCAACAATTAGAGAAAATTGCAAGTATACAAAGAAACAGGTGTGGGGTTATAATATAAGCCTTGGGGAATGTAATAGAGAAAGTTTCATTTGGTCAACATAACTCAGGAATTGATGGAAAAATTAAGTCAGGAAGTAAGGGAGATCAAGGGATTTAAATTACAAAGCTGTCGCTGGTGTTAATGTTGCAGTTCCCCTCCCCCCAAACTAGAACTAATTCAATAAAACTTGACTTAAAATGCTAGAATCGCGCAAACAACTGTGAACCGGGCGCGTAACGATTTACTAGATACAAAACTGTTGCAGCCATTCTGTGTCGGATTGATCGATGTACTAACATTTCCAATATGGCGGTGATTCATTGACAATGATTGCTGTATTGCGTTGTTCGACCTAATCCAATGACACATTATTGTAGTTCTGTATTAGGCTCTGGCAAGGCCTTAACGTAACTGCCTTACTACTGTATTCAGCTATTACACTACTTTCATTTTGCATAATCTTAATGCACTTTGGAAACACTAATATGTACAGCACATTACTTTGTTTATAACGTTTGAGGCAAGACAAATGCCTTGTCCTGAGTCCTTTGCCTATTGTCCAACTGTTTGGTGACCCTTCACCCTATTACTGACTGTTTTGTGCTGCCAGTTGCCCTAGTTTTAAGATCTCCCTCGAACACACACACACTTCGGAGAAAGAGAGAGAGCGAGGGAGAATGAGGGGGGCACACACAGATAGACAGAGAGCGGGAGAGAGAATATGGTTAGTTTATTTATGGTTTTAAGTCGTACTTGCAATATGAAGAATAATGTAATCTTTATATTCATCTATTTTCAAAAAGTGTGTTTGAGTCTGTGACAAACAGAGACTTTTAGGTACGAGCGGATTGAAAACGTTTTTTTTTCTTACCCTCTGGATACCCTTTTACGTCATCACGTATAGTATAAATAAACCCGATATTGCCTTCTCCATGTTTAATAATATTCCTTTAACTGGAGTTTTGACCCACAATATAAATTTACATGTAAAATGTAGAGAAAGTCCGTCCAACCGATGCGGCAACACAATGCATTAATATTTATGTTCCAGATCATCGCTTCGCGGCGCAGACGCGGAACCTTATAAAGTGACTAATTGAAAACGTGAAGGGAAAGAATTTGCATAGAATCGCGGAGAATGTGTGGAGAAAGCAATTCGCCCAATTACATCTGCAGCATTGTTCCTGACAAAGATGTATGAGTTATGTGACAGCACCGCCCCTGAAACAATGTCTTCGTGGAGCCCGCGGCCATCTTGGTCATCCGCCCATCGCCCTCGCTTCGCTCTCTAATTGTTTTCAAATCATACATTACAGTCACGACGCATGCGTAAACCATTTTCCTTGCGCCAGACAATTATTTCTTTTGTTAGCTAATTGTTAAATACGGCCCGAGGGAATGTTTTCGCGGCTTGAGTGACAATGCGTCGTTCGGCGGAATAGTTTGCCCCTGATTGCAAACAGCCAAGCCGGGAACACTTGTCACTTTAATAGAACTATTGTAAAAGCTAGATGTAGTTTAATGTGACGATGATAATGTAAAACCTTGAGCTCATTTCGAAGAACACATGTTTTTAATTGTGTACTATATAGATAATGCGAACAAATTATATTGAGTGTACTTAAATATAGAGTGTTTAAAAGAAAATAAATATAATTAAAAAGTACTTAACTAAGTGCATAATGGCTATACTTGCTGACGCGTTTCAAAACATTCGCTCCTTTTACGAAGCTAACCCTCTACTGGCTGCATCTGTTAGGTGTAAAGGCTCTAACGGGAATGGATTTACGACTGTGGGAAGGGGTGGGTTATTTGGTTGTGTCATGTAATGGAAAAGGCTGTTGGCTTCAAAATGTGTGATCATTTAATATGTTTTCTTTATCTGTTGCGTAGTGTTTGTATATCTCGTATTGTTAGTTGTTTACTTTATTTTAATATGTGGAGAACATTTATATTAGTATGTATGTCCTTGTGTGTGTGTTGCGTGATTTTCAGGTGTTTTGCGTAGCTGGATTTTGGGTTTGTAACCAAAATAACCCACCCCATCCCACAGTCATAAATCCGTCCCGTTACCGCCTTTGTACCTAATACGATGCCGTCAGTAGAGGGTTAGCTTCGTAAAAGGAACGAATGTTTTGAAACGCTTCAGCAAGTAAGCCCTATGTATTCACTTACTTAAGTAATTTTTAATTATAGTTTAATCAGTGAATTCAAGATGAATCAAGTGAATCAAGCAACTTTAAAATAAATATATTTAATAAAACATAATTTGCCAAAATATATTGTCCTAATACAAATTATTGACTAGAGTTCACAAAAAAAAACATCCAAAACCGTAAGTTAGTGGTAAAGTTTATACTGTCTTTATTATTTCGTTTTTAACCCATCGGGTCTCACTATGTATTGTGAACACTCAAAAGCATCAATTAAATCTATTGGAACCTATTTAAATAAATTTAAAAGTGTATAAAAAGTTAAAAATGTACTTTTGTATTAATAAATGTAAATAAATAATATGTAAAGAAATTGAACGTTTAAATACTGTTTTAAGGCTGTGTTACAATGGAATGGATTTCCTAGTACTCGTAACGTAATGGTTTTAGCCTCTTCTTGTCTTATGGCGTTTATACTTTCAACGTGCGTGTCCCAAGTACTACCGTACTAGCACTCATGGTAGTTTATACATCCGCCGTGCGCCAATGGATGCGCCACTTGTCTCCGTTACTCCTTCGGTTGCTACTACTTCTGTACTTCTAGGATTTGTAAAATATTGGTGTCTTTTAAAGTGGATTTCTGTTTAAATGAGATGTAGATAATTTGTTATTACTAATAATATTTCTATCTTGTTTATTAATTATTCAATAATATTATGGAAATGTACAGGGATGAAAAATTTTTGTTCGGCACTTGGGGAAATCCCGACAGAAGTGATAAAATAGAACCAATAGCTTCGCAAACATTTCAACGAAAATCGCTGAAAGTAGGAGTTAACACATTTTCCGTTTAACTTTTACATACTTATTTGAGAAATGTATTAAATAAAGACTAATATTTACTGTAGTTATTAATAAAATAATGTGGGTAACAAAAACATATAGCCTATTAAATCTTTACTGATTACAAATTTTTTCCAACAATTAAAATCAGTTATTTAAAAGGTTTTCTTTTTAAAAATTGGATTTAAAATACATAAATTATTACTATCGTTATATTGAAGTATTTGTGTTGATATTTATCCGAATTTAAATAAATTAATATATTTATTAACTTATAAAAACTATTTAATAATAATCTAAAACATCTGTTCTACAACATAACCTATAACACCAAATCAGCTGATACATGAAATCCATATGTTATAAGGAATATGTTTATGGGTTTTAGAAGTAGCGTGACGCGAAAGCAATGATTTAATCTCATGTTTTATTAACCACGCGTAAAGAAGTCACTTCTAAAAATTATTCGTCATAATAAAAAGGTAGAGTTCCTGATGTATAAACTAAATGTGTGTATTTAGCTGTAGTCTGAAAGAAAACTGGACACGATCACACATTGAAGTCTCTGAAGAGTAAACAATATTCAGCATAATAGAAACGTAGAGCTCCTGATGTATAAACTAAATGTGTGTATTTAGCTGTAGTCTGAAAGAAAACTGGACACCATCACACATTGAAGTCTCTGAAGAGTAAACAATATTCAGCATAATAGAAACGTAGAGTTCCTGATGTATAAACTAAATGTGTGTATTTAGCTGTAGTTTGAAAGAAAACTGGACACCATAACACATTGAAGTCTCTGCAGAGTAGAAAAAATATTCAGCATAAGAGAAAGGTAGAGTTCCTGATGTATATTCTAAATGTGTGTATTTAGCTGTAGTTTGAAAGAAAACTGGACACCATAACACATTGAAGTCTCTGAAGAGTAGAAAAAATATTCAGCATAATAGAAACGTAGAGTTCCTGATGTATAAACTAAATGTGTGTATTTAGCTGTAGTTTGAAAGAAAACTGGACACCATAACACATTGAAGTCTCTGAAGAGTAGAAAAAATATTCAGCATAATAGAAAGGTAGAGTTCCTGATGTATAAACTAAATGTGTGTATTTAGCTGTAGTTTGAAAGAAAACTGGACACCATCACACATTGAAGTCTCTGAAGAGTAGAAAAATATTCAGCATAATAGAAAGGTAGAGTTCCTGATGTATAAACTAAATGTGTGTATTTAGCTGTAGTTTGAAAGAAAACTGGACACCATCACACATTGAAGTCTCTGAAGAGTAGAAAAATATTCATCATAATAGAAAGGTAGAGTTCCTGATGTATAAACTAAATGTGTGTATTTAGCTGTAGTTTGAAAGAAAACTGGACACGATCACACATGGAAGTCTCTGAAGAGTAGAAAAATATTCATCATAATAGAAAGGTAGAGTTCCTGATGTATAAACTAAATGTGTGTATTTAGCTGTAGTTTGAAAGAAAACTGGACACCATCACACATTGAAGTCTCTGAAGAGTAGAAAAATATTCATCATAATAGAAAGGTAGAGTTCCTGATGTATAAACTAAATGTGTGTATTTAGCTGTAGTCTGAAAGAAAACTGGACACCATCACATATTGAAGTCTCTGAAGAGTAAAAAATATTCTGCATAATAGAAACGTAGAGTTCCTGATGTATAAACTAAATGTGTGTATTTAGCTGTAGTCTGAAAGAAAACTGGACACCATCACACATTGAAATCTCTGTAGAGTAAAAAATATTCAGCATAATAAAAAGGTAGAGTTCCTGATGTATAAACTAAATATGTGTATTTAGCTGTAGTTTGAAGAAAACTGGACACCATAACACATTGAAGTCTCTGAAGAGTAGAAAAAATATTCAGCACAATAGAAAGGTAGAGTTCCTGATGTATAAACTAAATGTGTGTATTTAGCTGTAGTCTGAAAGAAAACTTGACACCATCACACATTGAAGTCTCTGTAGATTGACCACACCAATGCAACTGGTATTTTCTTGTTTTACGTTTAATTATTTATCAGCTAACAAGTTTCGTTTAGCAAGCTTAATGCTGCCTGAGTGTTTTTTATTGGTTCGAGTTCAAAAATAATAAATCAAACTGTTGCGGATAACTTCAGTCAGCCCCGAGGCTGTGTTGTGTATAATGCATAAACCTGATTTATTGCCAACTATACAGTCGATACGTTACAAGTATATATTCTATTTATTTATAGAATAACTGTTAAAATAAGTAATTACGTATTGTAAAACTGCGCATTAACCCGATGAAGATACAATAATGCACTGACCAGTTCCTATGCTTCAGGTACAGTCTCATTTTGCCTAAGTGAATGGGTTCCGTTTGGACAGTAACTAAGTCTTTATTGGGTGACGCGAGCTATGAACAGGTTTCTAAAGAAATATATTGATTTCAAATACGCAATTTATTATACACAAAACAACCTACCATTTATAGCTAAAGTTGTCTCGAACGGAATTAATATAATAACAGACAGACAGGCCGGTTAAATCGGCACTTTTATGAGTTATGCTGGTTATTTGTTTTGATAAACTTACTTTCTGTTAGTGAACGTGAAATATAATTTCCACATTACTAGCCACTTAAGCTGTACTAGCTAATGCTCTGTAATATGTCATATGATGAAGGTGTTAGATACGTTGGTGAGAGATTGTGTGCAGGTAGTTTCCTGAATTGCAAAGACCCTGGACATCAAAGGACAGATACTTAGCAAGATAAAAATATTCATTTCTAAAGTCTACATGGGGGACACTCCTTGTAAATTGCTGTTACTACATATAATTACATAATATGATACTTTGAATAAGACGGCATTTTTAAAATTGCATTACTGTTCATTTTTCAGTAATTGTTGCCGGATTGGATAAAAGAGACTCAAAGTAGTTACAAATGCTTGTTCACAGTGATTTTTCTGTCGCAAAATGGCATTCTTTAGGAATGGCGTAATTTTAGTCGCGTTAAGGATATGTCTGCCGGACTCTGCGTTGGTTAGGAATTATAAAATGACATGTACAGTTAATGTATCTAGGACTGTATTAACATACCTGTTAGTTGATTTTCCACAACAGAGGTAAGCACGATACATTAATTACACCTAATGAAGCCGGCCTGAATATTGTTGTTCGCCATAACCATAACTCGCAAGCGTTCCTTTCCTCCGCACTTTACCTCTCCACTACTTGGCTTAGTGCAACGTGTTCTGTCTGGGCGTTAACGTCTTCCCACTACCATTCAATGACCCTTTTGGATGTGTTCAAATCTTTGTGCTCAGGCAACGATAAATTAATTTAAGGCTACTGGTATCTCCCACTACAATTTAGTATATTATAATAAAGTTGCTGTCAGTATATGTCGTTTTGTATAGATAATTTTACACATCGCGTACAAAAATACTTGTGTTAAGGGACTCACATCCCTTAGGTACAGTAGTAGGGCTAACTAAAAGTTATTTCTAGCTGTAAGGGATTATTGATTCATCTCAAACGTTATATATTTTCTTTTAGTTTTATAATAAAAAATAATTTTACTGAAGTGGAATTCTTATATGTAACAACTGGACTTTTAAATAATTTAAAGGACTAACTAAATATGGGGTTATATGGTATTCAAGGAAGGTAAGAGACAAACATTATCTTTAAACCGACCTTTACAATGATAATTATTAACCTAATATTGACCCTACTTACTCATTTTAACAGGCTGAATAGAGCTCTCTTCCGATAAAGCATTCGGAAATTCTTTGGCCTCCTGGGGATTGACTCAAGCTATCCACTGGACCACTACGCCTACACTACAGTACAAAAATATACTTGATATCTTCCGGGAACAAGTCTCCTATACTCGTGTAAGTACGACATATTTTATTATTTAAAAAAATAATAAAATTATAAATAATCATATGTTTTCTAAGACACATGAATAAACTGAGTAAAATCGTCTGCTATTCCCAGCTTAGCCAATCTATAAGAAGCTGAAGATTTTCGAAACATTACCTCCTTTGCGTCTAATTCGAGAAATTGGAATTGTTGCGATAAGAACAGCAGTTGCAGATGCATTAATACTCAATTTAACTTCTGATTAAAAAAACACCTGATTGATTTTTATTCCCGAACAAAATTGGGACATAAAATATTATGAATTTATTGAAATAGTTTTAATTGGTAATTATTGCAGAATCCATAAACAATAATAATAAGGCTTCACTTTATTGGCCATCTCCTATATCAGTGTTTATGAAAAAAAGATTTTATATTATATATTCTATATAAGTTCTTATCAGAATCAATAAGTTTTATTTAGTATTTTTAAAGAAATGTCGATTTATCTGGCAACTTAAACAACATCCTGATCCAGATTCTTAATTCTATTTTAAATAGGTATGTTTCTATTTTATTTATATTTTCATTCTATTTTATAAGTACTTATATAGTTCAACATCTTTATTGCTATAATGTTCTATTTTATATTTTATTTGCTCATCACCTTTATCTTAAGCAATGTTTAATGAGGAGTTTTAATGCACGGCATGGCTAGGTTGTCTTATATTATAGTAGAACCTTCATACGGCGATGACAACATTTACCTCCGTCACCCATTTAATGAAACTGCCATCACCCATCGAGGGAAAATTTTAAATAAAACTATATTTGATTACTTTAAGCATAAAATCATAAAGAGTGCTTTATGTAAAACTTGATTTAGAGAAACTGGTGTAACTTGATATAGTTTCCTACAGACAGTTTATTAATTCGATTGCAGGAAAATAAATTGAAAGACTTTTTTTATTAAAAATAAATTATACCTCAAACAATACCTCATAGAAAACGTTCCTCATACAATAAATAAGAAATACAACGACAATCTCACAGGGAAGATAGCGGGATGGACCAAGACATTGAAGATACGGAGGACATCAGATTCACAAAGCTTTTGAGGTCACCGAAAGAGACTAGGACACGGTGTACAAAAGTGAAAGGATAGTTGGATACATCTAGTTAATAGGAAAACCAATGATATAACGGGATCTGCTACTAAAGGAAGAAAACAAAGGCTTTCTGCTACTAAAGGAAGAAGACAAAGGCTTTCTTGACTCTAAAGGTGGTTGTTTAGGAGATGTTTTATTTTCGTCTTCAGTGTGAAAGAGATTGGATAGGATGACTTAAGAAATAGGACACGTATCATGAAACGGATTTTCCCTTTAGTATAATTCTTATTTTTAGGAATGTTTTTATATTTTTATAAGTATATTTAGCTAAATTTCAAAATGGAAACAAAATTTTAATAATATTTTTCAAAATTGTATGTATTTTAAATTAAACGATGCAGAAATTATTAAAAAAAGGAAATGTAATACAAGCTTGGCATACAAGCTTATTGACGAAATGTCAATAAATATGGAGATAATTTTTAAAACTTGCAATAAATATTTTTTCTTTATTTTTTTAATAAATTTTAAAACCCTTCAATACAATAATATAACTTTAGGTACATATATTATAATTCAGTCATAAATGAAATATTTAGGACTATTTGTATTTTTAAGTTACATTTCATTATTATTAAACACAAAACCACTTTATTTTATTTTATTAATAACGTGTGTCTGAGTTTGGGTTAACTAGTCGAGGCAGGCTCCACATTTTTTACCAAGCACATGAGTGAGTTTTTAATATTCGGTTGACGAATTGCCACAGCTTTATTCCTTTACACCATATAATGTGATGTTTCAAAGTGTTATGCATCGCAAACTTACTCGCCTGCAAGTATAACTGAAACTTATAATTTTCTTATGGTTATCATTGTGAATAGGGGTCACAAGATATGTCCGGTTAAAAGGGCAATCGGTTTAAGGCCTGTATTAGAGGAGGTTCTTGAGGGATTTGGAGTTGAACTCAGATCAGTCAGTCAGAGATGGAGGGGGTTTGGTGGCCCCCGAGGTTATGCAGCGTCTGTCACCGACAATGGCTGCGGGTAGGAATAAGGGAACAGGGGTTTAGGTGAGGGCTGGATGTGAAAGCTGTTTTCTGGGTGGGATGGTTAAATGGTTTTAATGCTGGGGGGGGGGGGGGCTTACGTTTATTTAAAACATGTAGACTATCCATTTTTGTAATGACATTTTGGCTTTAGATGTATCAAAACATGAGTGTAATACAGATGCTTCTCGTAAAGTGTTGAAGTATTTATTTATCTTGAGATTGAGGCCTTCTATTTCTTTGTTGAAATTTGGGCCAATGAGTGGCTCGCTTTTAACAACGAAGAATTAAGGATTATTTAATTCAGGGTCTAAAAAAACGAATAAATTTGGTTACATACGGAGATTAAAAATCTAATATATATGAACATAATTAGTTATTCATAATTTGTTTATATTTTTAATAATTACACAAACACAATACGCGCAATATACAGTGCGCACGGTTAACTAACAAGAAACTAATTTCAAACGCCAATACATTGCAAAACTTGTGTGTAAAGCCCATTGTTATAAGGGCAGTTTATTGTGAGACAGTGATTTGAAACCAACTGGGATATAATTTATAAATAAAGGTAGAACGTAGTCTTAATATGGGGGTTGAGTCATGGATGTAAGTCGAAATCAACGCGGAGCTTGACCAAGGTCATCAACTGGTCAGATACCTTGGCATAACTCAAGAAGCTTTGATTGAGCATCGGACGATTGTCTTCCCACATTGATTAAGCTGAAGGTCGCCATTTGTAGCCAAGGTCAAATCAAGATGGAACCGTTAAGGTTGTAACCAGTTCACTGGGCTAATCTGACAACACGTTGCGTTCTGTCCCATATGCAGACGTTGCAAACCTGTTGCCCGGTAATTTAAACCCGGATTAGGGATAGTGAACTGCTATAGATAGATTTTTTTTTTAAATAAATAATATTAATAGCGATTACATAGGTTTAAGTTAAGTATTTAATTAAAAGTTAAGCCTGTAATATCGTTTAATTTTAAGAATTAAAATATTTCCACTTCTTTCACAACGTCTATAAGTTGAATTAATTATTATAAATTCCTAAATATGTTTCGCACTTAATGAAACGACTTGCAGAACATATACTTCAAATAAACGTATATTTATGAACAATGTACTGATACACAAAGTTTCGCGATTGTAAACATGAGTTTCAATAGGTTTCTGATAAATTAACTTCCATTATAGGTTTGGCAAGTTGTTTTTATCAAGCTCAAACGAAAATGTTTCGTAGATGGTCGAGGAGAACCAAATCTCGATAATCAATAAAAGTTGCTAAAAGAGCAAAATCCCATAAAAAGCTATTACTCCCGATATTTATTGCAAGACAAAAAGATAGGGTTGCGTTTTTATTATCTACTTGTTAGCCTTGTCGATAGGGTGAAAGAAAAATGCGATTATATATATATATATATATATATATATATATATATATATATATATATATATACACTATAATTTACTTAAAAAAGAATCTTACTTTGTATATATGCAAGTCGACTTTCGAGGATTAATTACGTATCTTCATTTTCGAGCATCAACTGAGACAGTCACTATATATATAGTCTATATATATATATATATATATATATATATATATATATATATATATATATATATATATATATATATAATTTCATTGTCGACGTTTCGGAAATTCCTGTATTACCTTGCAGATTTAAAACCAATCTGACGTTGAAAATGAACCCATTTCCGAAACGTATCATTGGATAAGAAATATATATATATATATATATATATATATATATATATATATAATTTCATTGTCGACGTTTCGGAAATTCCTATATTACCTTGCAGATTTAAAACCAATCTGACGTTGGAAATAAACCCATTTCCGAAACGTATCATTGGATAAGAAATATATATATATATATATATATATATATATATATATATATATATATATATATATATATTTAATTTCATTGTCGACGTTTCGGAAATTTCTGTATTACCTTGCAGATTTAAAACCAATCTGACGTTGGAAATAAACCCATTTCCGAAACGTATCATTGGATAAGATATATATATATATATATAATTTCATTGTCGACGTTTCGGAAATTCCTGTATTACCTTGCAGATTTAAAACCAATCTGACGTTGGAAATAAACCCATTTCCGAAACGTATCATTGGATAAGAAATATATATATATATATATATATATATATATATATATATATATATATATATATATATATATAGGCCTATATATATATATATATATATATATATATATATATATATATATATATTATAACATAAAGTACGAGGCTTTAGATTAAATTAAGATGGTTGCTAAAATAATCATCTGTTGAATTAAGCAAGGGAAGGTACACACAGTTTTTCTAGTGCGGACAAAGCAGGTACCAAAGCAGGTCATTATTCTTTTCCAGGAAAGTTATAAGTTGAGTCCGGCAACCATAGACAATAGACAAAGGTCCAAAGCTTGTTAAGACGGGAAATCCAGCGGCCGATATAGCCTAGGGAATTAACCGTTAGGTTTAGCTAATTGTAGAACTGTGAGAAACTGACAAAGAACGTATTGGTGGTAGTGGGAGAGATTAGGGAATTAATAAAAACTAAACTAGGGAGTTTAAAGGAAGTTTGAGGAGAGTCTCGGAGGAGGAAGACAGGTTGGTGGGGACAAGGATGGAAGTGTTGTAAAGGGAAATTTTTGTTAAATTAAGTAGAGTTTTTTATAAGTAAAATTTAGTAAAGTGCGACGTAAAAGTTTTTTTGAAACATAAAGTAAGTTTTTTTTATTATCAAGTGTAAGCACGGAAGTGAACAAGCCAGGATTCCAGGGACTCTTCAGAACAATAAGTATATTTGAAATAAGTGTAGTCAACAGACATCTATATTTTAGTTTTAAACAAATTTTGAGTTTATCAACATTTATTATTGTAATTTAGTTAAGATATCAAGCCTGTCACTGCACAATATTAATATAAATTAGGAATAATGTGTAGAGTTAATTGAAGAAAATAAATGCAAGTGATATTTTAAAATTGATAAGATTGTTAATTCTTTTATAAACCTGAAGGTGTGACATTAATAGGTAAGGTAAATAAATAAAATTTAAAATAATTTTAATTATAAAAAAAAGTTAAGTTATAATATATATATATTTTAAAACAACATAGGTTATTCAAATACAAGAATATTTTTTAACTTATATCCAAATATCACGTAATTTAATATATGTATATAATTAGATATAAATAAAAAATATATATATAATTTATATATATATATATATATATATATATATATATATATATATATATATATATATATATATATACGTGACTCTCAAATAAACGGCTTTTGTCAATTACCTTATATTGCTGCTAGTGTAAATATAAAGTAAAATAAACCAATCTCTCAGTTTCACAGAAGAGCTTAGTAATAATTTTACTTTTTACTTTTTTTAATAGTTTACTTTCATTAGTAGTTCATTGTTTAACCCATTTTAAATTGCCTACATCGCCCCTGGTTTTGTCAGTTTGAGCTTGCAGTGTTTGTATAAAGTGTGTATCGGTTAAACATTATTCATGTTATCAGCTGATTTTATTAAAGAAATGCATTGTTGAGAGTGTGCAGTCTGAACTGACCACACGAGTTGCCTAGTGCTTACGTATTGTTCACTGACGGAGTTTCTAGACGTTTTAAAAAAATATTTTAATAATATCCACTCAAACGGCAAAAAGTGCCGTATTTGCGACATTTGCATAAGTTTAACAATGCGTTGGACTCTGTAAACCAAAGACTAATAGCAAGTCGCCTCCAATGCCAACAATAAGGATCAAAGCGACCCGGTCATGACCGCCTGCATTTCCAAGGAAACAGAATACTGTCGGATAGTTTTTCATTGTCTGCTGTGTGACACGACACGACCGTGTGAGACGAGCTGTCAACACAGCCCTCGTAACAACCTGCAACGGTACGTTAGCGTTTCCAAACAAGAATTATATAGACCACCGCTCGTTGCATTGTAAGGCCTTCATTATGTTCCGTGTCAGATATGATTGGACCAATAAACCCTTTGTGGACAGGTTAACGATGACGTATTAGATTAGCTTACGGTCAACCATTTGGCCTTTTGTTTGATTTACGTCTTAATTATGTAATGAATGCAGTTTATGTAATTTTGAATGTTTTATTTCTACTTACCTAAGGCGTATCTTTGTTACTTTAATAGTTTGTTGTACAATGGAAAATTCTTACATTTTCTTCTTTTTACTTCTTACATAAGCGTGACTATATATTATACTCAGATATATTTTTACTGTTCGGAACAAGTATTGCAAACATTTTTTTATTATTACTTATAAAAAGCTAGTTACAAGGTACTCATTGTAATTTTCTACGGAACACCCGACTGCCCAGAAATGTTCTTAGTAAGTACAAAGATTATCTATCTTACAGCAAAAATACGTTTTTTGAATTTAAGGTCGCTTTACATCCACGTTAATATTTGTTGCTAGTTGAGATCCATAAGTTAATTTTGCCGTGTTTGCACGGGGACCAGATGAGGCTTCAACCAAGTACAGTACAACAGGTGATAGTTTTAAAATATTGATTCTGTTCTGGAGTTGTGATTACTTCTGGTCACAGATCTGCCTCTAACATTTATTAATAATAACAACAAACCTTTGTACACCTGCAGGCCAGCGCTGCATCTGCCCAGCACTGCACATTATTATCCTAGTTATGACCATATGTATTCACTTTCACGGGCTGGGAACCAACCAAAGGGCTGAAAAGCACACAAAATTTGTTTGGTGCTACTGGGAATCGTTTAGTTTCGTAGTCACTTGCTGTACCTACTTGACTACTCAGCCACTCACTTATTATTTAATTAGAAAGAGAATAGAGTCTTAAATATAGTATATAGAATATATTATAATAGACTATATTATATTAGAATATAGTCTAATAGAATATATTATAATATAATATAGTAGGCCTATAATAGAATATAGTATAATAGAATATATTATAATAGAATAATAGAATAGTAGGCCTATAATATATTATAGTATAATAGAACATAGTATAGTAGAACTCAATACACCTTACAATCACGAATTCAAAACGTAAACTAATATTAAAGCAATATGTAATCAGGTTTTATATTTACCTAACAACTCATATACTGCCACCTAATAACTCCTATACTGCCACCTAATAACTCATATAATGTTACCTAATAACTCATATACTGCCACCTAATAACTCCTATACTGTTACCTAATAACTCCTATACTGCCACCTAATAACTCATATACTGTTACCTAATAACTCCTATACTGTTACCTAATAACTCCTATACTGCCACCTAATAACTCATATAATGTTACCTAATAACTCCTATACTGCCACCTAATAACTCCTATACTGTTACCTAATAACTCCTATACTGCCACCTAATAACTCATATACTGCCACCTAATAACTCCTATACTGCCACCTAATAACTCCTATACTGTTACCTAATAACTCCTATACTGCCACCTAATAACTCATATAATGTTACCTAATAACTCATATACTGCCACCTAATAACTCCTATACTGTTACCTAATAACTCCTATACTGCCACCTAATAACTCATATACTGTTACCTAATAACTCCTATACTGCCACCTAATAACTCATATACTGCCACCTAATAACTCCTATACTGTTACCTAATAACTCCTATACTGCCACCTAATAACTCATATACTGTTACCTAATAACTCCTATACTGTTACCTAATAACTCCTATACTGCCACCTAATAACTCATATACTGCCACCTAATAACTCCTATACTGTTACCTAATAACTCCTATACTGCCACCTAATAACTCATATAATGTTACCTAATAACTCATATACTGCCACCTAATAACTCCTATACTGTTACCTAATAACTCCTATACTGCCACCTAATAACTCATATACTGTTACCTAATACCTCCTATATTGCCACCTCATAACTCATATACGGTTACCTAATAACTCCTATACTGCGACCTAATAACTCATATACTGTTACCTAATAACTCCTATACTGCTACATAATAACTCATATACTGCCACCTAATAACTCATATACTGTTACCTAATAACTCCTATACTGCCACCCAATAACTCATATACTGTTACCTAATAACTCCTATACTGCCACCTAATAACTCATATACTGTTACCTAATAACTCCTATACTGCCACCTAATAACTCATATACTGCCACCTAGTAACTCATATACTGTTACCTAATAACTCCTATACTGCCACCTAATAACTCATATACTGTTACCTAATAACTCCTATACTGCCACCTAATAACTCATATACTGTTACCTAATAACTCCTATATTGCCACTTAATAACTCTTATACTGCCACCTCATAACTTATATACTGTTACCTAATAACTCCTATATTGCCACTTAATAACTCCTATACTGCCACCTAATAACTCATATACTGTTACCTAATAACTCCTATACTGCCACCTAATAACTCATATACTGTTACCTAATAACTCCTATATTGCCACTTAATAACTCCTATACTGCAACCACATAACTTATATACTGCTACCTCATAACTTATATACTGTCACCTCATAACTTATATACTGAGATCTAATAACTGCTATAGTGCTAACTATAACTTCTATACTGCCACCTAATAACTCCTATACTGCCACCTAATAGCCTATATACTGCAACCTCATAACTTATATACTGCCACCTCATAACTTATATACTGCCACCTAATAGCCTATATACTGCAACCTCATAACTTACATACTGAGATCTAATAACTGCTATAGTGCTACCTATAACTTCTATACTTCAACCTCATAACTTATATACTGAGATCTAACAGCCTATATACTGCCACCTCATAACTTATATACTGCCACCTCATAACTTATATACTACCACCTCATAACTTATATACTGCTACCTCATAACTTATATACTGCCACCTCATAACTTATATACTGCCACCTCATAACTTATATACTGCCACCTCATAACTTATATACTGCCACCTCATAACTTATTACTGCCACCTCATAACTTATATACTGAGATCTAATAACTGTTATACTGCCACCTAATAACCTATATACTGCAACCTAATAATTCCTTTACTGCTAAATAACAACTCATATACTGCCACCTAATAACTCCTTTACTGCTAAATAATAACTCCTAAACTGCCACCTAATAAGTCCAATACTGCCATCTAATAACCCCTATACTACTACCTAATAACTCCACTGCTGCTACCTAATAACTCCTCTGCTGCCACCTAATAACTCCTATTCTGTCACCTAATAGCTCCTGTACTGTCCCTAATAACTCATATTTCAATTTAATAGCTCCTATGCTATCATTTAATAACTCTTAACTGCCACCTAATAATTCACATACTGCCACCTAATAACTCCTATACTGCCACCTAATACCTCCTGTACTGTCCCTAATAACTCATATACTGCCACCCATCATCTCCTATATTGCCCCAAATATCTCCTATATTGCCACATAATAACTCCTAACTGCCACCTAATAATTCACATACTGCCACCTAATAACTCCTATATTGCCCCTAATAACTCCTATATTGCCACGTAATAACTCCTATACTGCCACCTAATAAATCCTACACCGCCACTTAACTCCTATATTGCCACGTAATAACTCCAATATCACCACCTAATAACACACATCCGATTGCTCATTTTGAAATAATTGTCAGAGTTAGCTAATAATCCTTTCATACAAATATAACACTGTCCTGCAAACTGCATTATTCCACTATTACATCAGAATTGAAACGTTTTGGACATAATTCGCTTTTCCCCTGAGCCTTTCACGTGTAATTACACTTTTAATTTTAAATCAGATATCTGAAGGTGTAAAGGAAATAACCTTAATATTGTAATGGAAACAATAAATACATTTTGTCTAATGGGATAAATGGATTAGCCATAAACGAATGTATGTTATTATATGGTAAAGAGTAGTTTATAACAGAAAATGTGTTTTGAATCTGTGTAATTTCTTGTTTAATAATAATAAAAGATATTAAAAATTCAACTTAATAAAGTATTATCATTTTACATCTCTTATAGTTAAGTTTTAATAATGATGACAGTAAAAAAAAATTAAAAAAGAAACAAAACAAAACACTTAGGACTACCAATAAAAGTATTCACCAGGACTAAACACTAGGTGATATATTTCAAATGGCCTGCCATGTTTAATGTTTTAAATTTTATTACAATAATTATATGAATTTCATTAAAGATAAAATAAGAGAATAATTCTAATTTTGTTGTAATCAATAAAATAATGTAATAAAATTACAGTAATCCTGTTGCTAATTAAGTTTTTAGATGCATTTCTTAAATCTGTCAAAGTTGTTTCCCATAGTTTAGGCAAATCACATGAAACAAAACTGGGGCACTGTACAGCATTTCTGCAGGCCAAGTGCATCGACTAACACCACTTAGTTCAACATAAAACGTGTAATGACCGGCTCTATGAAAATGCACGCTCATTCTTGTAGAGTCGATGGGACGGAGCCGCGTGTCTTACAAGTTGTATGTTGAATTAAGCGGGCATAAAGTTGTAATGCACGAACACAGTGTCCCACTTTTGTTTCTATAAGGGTTTTTACAAGGCTATTTCCAACCACGGTAGCTTTTATATTAACGTTTTGTAAGATATCGACAATGATTTATTCGATACAACACTTGTTACAGTTCATCAAACTGAGTTATTGTTTAAACATTTCGCATAGATAATTTTTATTAATAAATAAGGTATATATTGTATTTACTGGCCACAATTTGTTTTGCTACTAAACGTAAAGTGTAAAATAATTTATATCTAATTACAAAAATGCAAATATACTTTAAAAAAAACCATTAATAGTATAATTTCAAAATAATTGAAAATATTGTTTAATTTGACCCATTAGTTCTTTATCTACTACAAAACAGTTTATTTCAACCGAAACAATGAAATACGTCCTGGACACAGTAAAAAGGATTTTCGACCCGAAAAATCTACCCTGGTCAGATATAGAATTAGTAACTCGATACGGGGTAAGGTTATATTCCTAAAAAGTGTAAGGATCATAATTACAGTGTAGCCAACATAATTAGACACTTAAATTTTATTAGTAATTTTTAGCATTTGACTGATTCAAGTATAAAAAAATGTTGAATAAAAATAAACGTCAGTAATAACAACAGTGGAGCTAAACAAAAATGATAATAACACAGAACTATTACCATTTAAAAGAGATAAAAACAAACTGGTTGCAAAGACAATAGTAGTTGAAACGTTATGACAATATAACTTGATTTGCTCAGCCTTGATTGACATAATGGTAACAGCAAGAAAGCAAGCAACACAAGGCCGTTACGGACAAAAGTATTGTAACAACACGATCTCCAAATGATGATTTATGAACGCCCTAAACACTTGACACATGTACTCGATTAGCTTTTTCCTAAACAAAACGATTAAACAATGTAAAATCCATAAGAACATATTAGCCCTGCTACCAGGCGATTTCTAAAGAAAACGCCAAATCATCGTTAGGCGAAACGTTACACGTTTAATAACGATAATTAAGAAATACACACGGCAGACGGATGTGTGGACAAAGGATCGTTATCGGTGTAACGTGCAAAGCTAAACATGCTCGCGGCGCTGGAGTACACGTGTTCTGACTGACGCTGCTCTTCCAGGCCATTAAAACATGAATTATTAGTTATTCCGTAGAAGCGGTTTGAGAGTGGTAAGTTATACTAAGGCCAAAGGAAAAACTTTACTGACTTACTTTTAAATCGTCACACACACACACACACACACACACACACACACACACACACACACACACACACACACACACACACACACACACACACACACTCACACACAACTATAAAGTATGTTTAACAGAATGTAACACAATTAAAATGCCGGTGTTGCTTTGAAGGAAAGAAAACTTAACATTTTTCAACGTCTTTGTCGGTACTAAACTTATCTATATCGCATACAAATACCACAATATCTTATTGGCATTTTGGTACCAAAACCTTCAAAACTTTCCGCCGGCATTAATCGAAAATGCTGATTGGTAGTTGCCCGGAAGTGGATATAAAGCATTGGACCGCTTTATAACATTCCGACAAGGACACCTGTAGCTTGCACAAATACGTCACATTTTCCGAACTTACAAAACAGCACTTATTTTTATGACTATCAGTTTTGATTTGTTTGTGGAGCCCGGACATAGATTTAATGTAATCAAATACGTTTGAAGTGAGATAATGTGTTGTAGAACGAGAGAAGGACGTCCAAGTCAAGATAGGAGCAACAGCAAAAGCATAGAAGTACGAAACAAAGCAAGTTATTTATTCCATTTTCAATGCCTACCTGAAAGAATGCTTTGGAGTATGAACGGAGAAGTAGCCGAAAAGTGTTACAAGATAACCGAAAAGGAACGGAGAAATCTAGCACAGCCTGACATCGTTTTAACTAAATACTACGAACTCTACTGAAGAGTTCGCTGAAGAGTCACACCAATTGCGGTTATTGAGCTGTTGACATACAATTATTATTCATAAAATTCAAACACTGAAGATTTTTTGAAGGGGTTTTGATGAGAAGAGGGTGCCAAAATTATTATGAAACTGTCACATGTTTTATTATCTGAATAATATTTAATTACGTGAATAGCAGAAAACAGGTCTGTCCGACCCCAGAAGAGGGTAGGTCCTTTACGTAAACAACTCCGCTCAAGCAGAACACAGGTCTGTCCGACCCCAGAAGAGAGTAGGTCCTTTACGTAAACAACTCCGCTCAAGCAGAACACAGGTCTGTCCGACCCCAGAAGAGGGTAGGTCCTTTACGTAAACAACTCCGCTCAAGCAGAACACAGATCTGTCCGACCCCAGAAGAGGGTAGGTCCTTTACGTAAACAACTTCGCTCAAGCAGAACACAGGTCTGTCCGACCCAAGAAGAGAGTAGGTCCTTTACGTAAACAACTCCGCTCAAGCAGAACACAGGTCTGTCCGACCCCAGAAGAGGGTAGGTCCTTTACGTAAACAACTCCGCTCAAGCAGAACACAGATCTGTCCGACCCCAGAAGAGGGTAGGTCCTTTACGTAAACAACTTCGCTCAAGCAGAACACAGGTCTGTCCGACCCAAGAAGAGGGTAGGTCCTTTACGTAAACAACTCCGCTGAAGCAGAACACAGGTCTGTCCGACCCCAGAAGAGGGTAGGTCCTTTACGTAAACAACTTCGCTCAAGCAGAACACAGGTCTGTCCGACCCAAGAAGAGAGTAGGTCCTTTACGTAAACAACTCCGCTCAAGCAGAACACAGGTCTGTCCGACCCCAGAAGAGGGTAGGTCCTTTACGTAAACAACTCCGCTCAAGCAGAACACAGATCTGTCCGACCCCAGAAGAGGGTAGGTCCTTTACGTAAACAACTTCGCTCAAGCAGAACACAGGTCTGTCCGACCCAAGAAGAGGGTAGGTCCTTTACGTAAACAACTCCGCTGAAGCAGAACACAGGTCTGTCCGACCCCAGAAGAGGGTAGGTCCTTCACGTAAACAACTTCGCTCAAGCAGAACACAGGTCTGTCCGACCCAAGAAGAGGGTAGGTCCTTTACGTAAACAACTTCGCTCAAGCAGAACACAGGTCTGTCCGACCCAAGAAGAGGGTAGGTCCTTTACGTAAACAACTCCGCTGAAGCAGAACACAGGTCTGTCCGACCCCAGAAGAGGGTAGGTCCTTTACGTAAACAACTTCGCTGAAGCAGAACACAGGTCTGTCCGACCCAAGAAGAGAGTAGGTCCTTTACGTAAACAACTCCGCTGAAGCAGAACACAGATCTGTCCGACCCAAGAAGAGAGTAGGTCCTTTACGTAAACAACTCCGCTGAAGCAGAACACAGGTCTGTCCGACCCAAGAAGAGGGTAGGTCCTTTACGTAAACAACTCCGCTGAAGCAGAACACAGGTCTGTCCGACCCAAGAAGAGAGTAGGTCCTTTACGTAAACAACTTCGCTCAAGCAGAACACAGGTCTGTCCGACCCAAGAAGAGGGTAGGTCCTTTACGTAAACAACTCCGCTGAAGCAGAACACAGGTCTGTCCGACCCAAGAAGAGAGTAGGTCCTTTACGTAAACAACTTCGCTCAAGCAGAACACAGGTCTGTCCGACCCAAGAAGAGGGTAGGTCCTTTACGTAAACAACTCCGCTGAAGCAGAACACAGGTCTGTCCGACCCAAGAAGAGAGTAGGTCCTTTACGTAAACAACTTCGCTCAAGCAGAACACAGGTCTGTCCGACCCCAGAAGAGGGCAGGTCCTTTACGTAAACAACTCCGCTCAAGCAGAACACTGGTCTGTCCGACCCCAGAAAAGGGTAGGTCCTTCACGTAAACAACTCCACTCAACAATAACTGTCAACCGGTCACAATATTACTTTACCATTACCTATCTACATTAGTCTCGTTCTATCTTCCTTTCTACAAGAGATGTATCGGGAAGACTTCTACATATGACTTCGGAATAGAGTAGGCTCAAGAAATCAACCCTTCAAGCTTAATACAATGGTCTTCCTTATAACCCAAACCAGAAGCTTTTAAGCTATACCAAATTCCTCTCCATATCCCGCATCGGGGCCCCGATAATTTTATTGATTGCTTTCAAACTACAAACAAATTAATCAGTAATTTTGGCGAAGACACGTTTCATTGAACACATTGCAATTAGAAGAGTGTTTAACTCTTCTAGTATGTCCTGTATGTCACTCTCTGTATGTCCTGTATGTCACCACCTGTATGTCCTGTATGTTACTCTCTGTATGTCCTGTATGTCACTCTCTGTATGTCCTGTATGCCACTCTCTGTATTTCATGTATATCACTCTCTGTATGTCCTGTATGTTACTCTCTGTATATCCTGTATGCCACTCTCTGTATGTCCTGTATGTAAGTCTCTGTATGTCCTGTATGCCACTCTCTGTATGTCATGTATGTCCTCCATTTCCCTCTTTCTATGTCCTGTATGTCACTCTCTGTATGTCCTGTATGTCTCTCTGTATGTCCTGTATGCCACTCTCTGTATGTCATGTATGTCCTTTATTTCACTCTTTGTATGTCCTGTATGTCCCTCTCTGTATGTCCTGTATGTCACTCTCGGTATGTCCTGTATGCCACTCTCTGTATGTCTTATATGTCACTCTCTGTATGTCCTGTATGCCACTCTCAGTATGTCCGGTATGTCACTCTCTGTATCTCCTGTATGCCACTCTCTGTATTTCGTGTATGTCACTCTCTGTATGCCATGTATGTACTTTATTTCACTCTTTGCATGGCCTGTATGTCACTCTCTGTATGTCCTGTATGTCATGTATGTCACTCTCTGTATGTCCTGTATGCCACTCTCTGTATGTCCTGTATGTCCGGTATGTCACTCTCTGTCCTGTGTGTCCTGTATGCCACTCTCTGTATGTCACTCTCTGTAGACATGTAGGTACTTTATTTCACTCTTTGCATGTACTGTATGTCACTCTCTGTATGTCCTGTATGTCATGTATGTCACTCTCTGTATGACCAGTATGTCACTCTCTGTATGCCATGTATGTCCTTTATTTCACTCTTTGCTTGTCCTGTGTGTCACTCTCTGTATGTCCTGTATGTCACTCTCTGTATGTCCTGTATGTCACTCTCTGTATGTCCTGTATGCCACTCTCTGTATGTCCTGTATGTCCGGTATGTCACTCTCTGTATGTCATGTATGCCACTCTCTGTATGTCCTGTATGCCACTCTCTGTATGTCCTGTATGCCACTCTCTGTATGTCCTGTATGTCCGGTATGCCACTCTCTGTATGTCATGTATGCCACTCTCTGTATGTCCTGTATGTCACTCTCTGTATGTCCTGTATGCCACTCTCTGTATGTCCTGTATGTCCGGTATGTCACTCTCTGTATGTCATGTATGCCACTCTCTGTATGTCCTGTATGCCACTCTCTGTATGTCCTGTATGTCACTCTCTGTATGCCATGTATGTACTTTATTTCACTCTTTGCATGTACTTTATGTCACTCTCTGTATGTCCTGTATGTCACTCTCTGTATGCCATGTATGTCTCTTATTTCACTCTTTGCATGTCCTGTATGTCACTCTCTGTATGTCCTGTATGCCACTCTCTGTATGTCCTGTATTTCACTCTCTGTATGTCCTGTATGTCACTCTCTGTATGTCCTGTGTGTAACTCTCTGTATGTCCTGTATGCCACTCTTTGCATGTCCTGTATGTCACTCTCTGTATGTCCTGTATGTAACTCTCTGTATGTAACTCTCTGTATGTCCTGTATGTCACTCTCTGTATGTCCTGTATGTCACTCTCTGTACGTCCTGTATGTCCTGTATGTCACTCTCTGTATGCCATGTATGTCACTCTCTGTATGTCCTGTATGCCACTCTCTGTATGTTCTGCCCGTACTTGTATTCATTGTTGTGTTGCTTATTGATAACGGTTGTTTTTTTGTTCCCACATAATGACTCTATAATGTACTTGGACATCGTATTACTTCATTACGACATGACAAAATGGAAACCTTCGATCGGATAACATCCCCTGCTAATAAAAAATACAATCATTTTCAAATCATTTAATGTCGAAAAACGAAATTTTTCATAATTGTTTGGTTTAGTTTAATTGACCTTAAGAAAGCTTTTCACCTTTATGAAACAATGTTTTAAAAATTACGTCAACTCAACACTTTGAGTTTTATTTAAATGTAATTTCTTATTTTAAAATGTTCATACGCCTATAATTAGTTATGACATTGAATAATTCCTTGTACCGATACATCCGGCAGCGCCGTGCTGGCAGAGGGTGGGGCACCGCGTGGGTAGATCCCGCTGGTGGTCCTTAAGGATGTCGAGATCTCGTATCTTCAGCCCTGATCAGTGTTGCTGACAATCGATGTCACAAAACAATTGTTTGTCCAGCATGACTGTTCCATTCTTGGACGCTGTTTTTACACCCAAACAAGAACTAACTAACTGACTACAGAAGCTTAGCACGAGCCATTAGCTGACGACGGATACCACACACAATTGCTGAAACAGGAATACCAACTCCTTGTACACAGTCTACACCAACACATGGTGTTCATATAAACAAACGTTTTAA
>JBAIZL010000043.1:555000-637500 GCA_036971475.1 Prosapia bicincta
AAAATTAAACGGTTTCTTATTTAATAATTTAAAACGAAAATACTTTTTAAGGTAAGACATATTTGTGAACGTAATTTAGTTGTAGTAATTTTGTAGATCCTGCAGCTTCCCGTCGGATGTAACAAACTATTGTTAGAAAGTAGCCGATGACCATTCTATATGGTGCAGGACCTGATTATATCCTGCTAAAGATCAGTCAGAACAGGTGTGCGGCGTGCATGACTGTGGCGTCACCATCCTTACTGTTACCGATAACATCTCGCCGTTGCCTTAGTAACTTACTAACCCCACTGTTGCAAAATCTCCCACAGCTGATCACTGCAACACACATTATTAATACGACCTTTAACCTTTCTTGTATGTTTTGCACGTAAATAACTTAATGTCAGGCCATTGGACACTTGGATCGTGGATAGTTTGATTTTCCGTTTTCTAGATTTAGATTTTAATTAACCATTAAATTACGTTGTATAATGATGCGTCTAAAGTGCGTACTTGTGTGTCTAAGTGGGTTTGTGTTTTTAGTTGTTTGCCCAGTTTTTCAGATTTATTTCTTCAATTGTAATATTTGTGATTGGAAAAAATGGTGAAAGTGCTCGTTCAGGTAAAAAATACTTGTATCAGAAAAAAACTAAAAGAATATTATTTCTGAAATAACTCGCAGGCCATTCATAATAAGGTAGTACATTTTTATTTTTTCAACTACTTTTTAAATGCCAAACTGATCTTCAATTTTATAGTTAAATAATAACGTCTATGATTGTACATTCTTTAAATATGAGTATAATTTGACCCTAAAACGTAGTTTTATGCTCTGTATTTTTATGCCAGTAGAGGATAAAACTTCAGACACTGTTTTCTACTTAAAGAATGGTTTTTCGCCCATTAGGGTTCGTTCCTTCGTCCTAACGTTACTCACCCACCTCCCCTGTATGTAAAGAGTTGACCCCGATAGAGGGTATCTGTATCTCGGAGATACTCACTGAGCTACAACTCTACCCGCCAGGCGAAGGAAAACCCGTAATATAATTTGGTATAGTGGTCATAATCATTTTTAAATCCTACAAACTCGATAACCGTAAAAATTATAACGTTTTTCTTGAGGAAATATAAAACGTACAGTGTTAAAAGAAGTTTAACGTTATAGCAAATATTCTTAACAGAGTTTAGACCTGACTTCCTACTCGCTCCTGGCAGAGCGAATACCATATATATTTCTTCCTAAAATACTCTACCACAAAATAATACTCTTAAGCTAACCAAATTGGTTACTGATTAAAATTATATTTAAAACTTAGCTATATATTTTCAGTTTTTGAAGTACTGGTTTCTTATGTCGCTGCATATAAATACAATTTATACTGGCTGTTGTAAATCGGTGGAACTTGACGTCATAATTTGTTGCTTTAAAGAATATGGTAGTATGAAATCTTCCACTAAATTTCTGCTTTCTTTCATTGTTCTTTGCCTTTCTAACGATCTGCCTCGATGATTTAAAGAAATCATGAATAATAAACCAAGTAATGTTCTTAAACATACTATTTTGTAAAATTCATGTTATTCTAAATGTGTTTATAAATATAACGATTTGCACAGCAGCGACATCTAGGAGTGAAATGAATCTAAATTTTTGAGAAGTATCACTTTAACAAAAGACTATGCTGTTAGTTGTGTACGCGAAAGTATTCCTAGAACGCAATACCAACTCAACGTAGAAGAATCTTGCTCTCTGAGATCATTTTACAACTTACAAGGACTCTAAATAGTAATGGTTTTATGGTGGCTGTTAAACAGACATTTCTAATAGCGACTTCAGTTCAGTTCATTTCCATTGGATTGAATTAAATAAAAACAAATTTAGGTTGGTTAAACTTTAAAAAAAAAATGTTTTTACTTTTTTTGCTCTTGAATTTTTTAACAGAACTCGAAAACCAGTAAATATTAAGTCTCTTAGGTGCAAAGTTTGGTCACTAAGTAGATATTTATATATTTTTTAAATGAGCCACTGGTTCTGTTTCCGTTTAAAGACAGAGGAGTGAAAATATTTTAAAATGGTTTATCATAGAACTGGAGACCTTAACGATTTTATTAAATAATTTTTAAATTTTTATAAACCTAAAAAATTAAAATTAAATTAGTTTTATTTTATTAAATAACTCATTGACAAATAAGTTCAAAATGAGGGATAAACGATCTATCTATTATATATAAATACATATTTAAATGATAGTTTGTTAATTTCTTAAATCTCCGAAAGCCTTTGATAGTTCGATACATTGAGTAATTATATATAAGAGTTGCTTCGAATGTAGGCTACGTAAACTTAAACAATAATTACTACAGTTTTGTAAAATATATAGTTAATATTAATACATTACATAAATTAATATATTTAGAACCATACGTAGGATCACCATTCTTTAACTCAATGCGTAGAAACACAGCCGTTAGAATATTCCGATGCTTCCAAACATCTTTATATTGCCAGAACCTTTATTTATTTATTAAATTCGTTATTGAGATAGAAAGGAAAAATATGTTCAAAATTTGTTTAATATTATTCGAGTTATTAATTGTTATACCATTATTAATAAATATTTAGATTTGATATAATAATAAATAAAATCAATATTCGTATAACACATAATAATAACTCATTAATAACGAAAAAAATTAGTAAATTTATTCTTTAGCTATCTAATATCGCTCCTTTACGAACCCTTATTTCAGAACCTTTTTAAGATCATAATTAAAGTAAGGAATATGGGAACTTTATTTTCCATAATATATATATATATATATATATATATATATATATATATATATATATATATATATATATATGTGTGTGTGTGTGTGTGTGTGTGTGTGTGTGTGCGCGCGCGTGTCTTTATTAAAACGAAACAGCATCGCAATTGATGGTGCTATTGAGCTTTGATATTTTGTCAGCATTTTTTTTGTTTGCCTGTGTTCTAAGTTCGTGTTTGTCCCTTGTTAATGTTTGACATCTTGTAGGAAATATATTGGATACGTACGCTTCCCATTTTCTTTTCTTTTCTATTTAACCTAAAAGCGGTACAGTTTAGACTGGGCTTGTGGAGGTTGCTTGAAATAAAATCATTGATTTTATAACTGATTCGAACTTTATATTGCTTTGCAAAGTTTTGTGATTCACTCTTCTGTTAATTAATATCAGAAGAATATATGTTTCCTAATTACGAGTGTGTAGTAGGGTCGTCGCTTTCTTCCGGCACGTTTGCACGCGCGTAAGGAGACCCGTAACTACTCTAGTCTCTAAAACTGTTTATATTCCTCAGCGCCATAATTTATTGTATTGCTCAACACTTCATGAATACACAATTACAACAATTGTTGGACCGAAGTCCAGCCTCAGGTGTGAAACAATTACAATAACATATTGTCAGAGTATATTACAGGATTAGATAAAATCTAAAAATATCCCTGCTTGCACTGTGAAACCCGTTAATTTATTGCCAATGTTAATTTATTCCGCATTATTTAATTTTAAAAGGAGTAGTTTTCTATAGAGAATTGATGATTGGAGGGTAAAATGAAAAACCGCACTTTAACAGTAAAACCATTTTAAGTTAGTTATTACAAACAATTATTATACTTTATGCCAAACGTTATTATGTGTAACATTAACAAATTAGCTGCATTAAAACTTATTTAAATAAAATAAAAATTTCAATTAATTAAATTAATTTCAGTAAACTTTATATATATATATATATTGAAAAACATCTAATAATAATAACAATGTTATCTGAACCTTGAGATAATTATACACTTATACACAATAAAATATAGTCTACTTTGTAGTATATTTCCTAAAGTAGCGCTTACTTTTTGTTTAAATCAGGAGGACCGTTTCTTGCAACTCGGAACGTGCACATCTCTTTAGCGGAAATGTCCCTTGCAACTCGGAACGTGCACATCTCTTTAGCGGAAATGTCCCTTGCAACTCGGAACGTGCACATCTCTTTAGCGGAAATGTCCCTTGCAACTCGGAACGTGCACATCTCTTTAGCGGAAATGTCCCTTGCAACTCGGAACGTGCACATCTCTTCTAGCGGAAATGTCCCTTGCAACTCGGAACGTGCACATCTCTTTAGCGGAAATGTCCCTTGCAACTCGGAACGTGCACATCTCTTTAGCGGAAATGTCCCTTGCAACTCGGAACGTGCACATCTCTTTAGCGGAAATGTCCCTTGCAACTCGGAACGTGCACATCTCTTTAGCGGAAATGTCCCTTGCAACTCGGAACGTGCACATCTCTTCTAGCGGAAATGTCCCTTGCAACTCGGAACGTGCACATCTCTTCTAGCGGAAATGTCCCTTGCAACTCGGAACGTGCACATCTCTTCTAGCGGAAATGTCCCTTGCAACTCGGAACGTGCACATCTCTTCTAGCGGAAATGTCCCTTGCAACTCGGAACGTGCACATCTCTTCTAGCGGAAAGGTCCCTTGCAACTCGGAACGTGCACATCTCTTCTAGCGGAAATGTCCCTTGCAACTCGGAACGTGCACATCTCTTCTAGCGGAAATGTCCCTTGCAACTCGGAACGTGCACATCTCTTCTAGCGGAAATGTCCCTTGCAACTCGGAACGTGCACATCTCTTCTAGCGGAAATGTCCCTTGCAACTAGGAACGTGCACATCTCTTCTAGCGGAAATGTCCCTTGCAACTCGGAACGTGCACATCTCTTCTAGCGGAAATGTCCCTTGCAACTCGGAACGTGCACATCTCTTCTAGCGGAAATGTCCCTTGCAACTCGGAACGTGCACATCTCTTCTAGCGGAAATGTCCCTTGCAACTCGGAACGTGCACATCTCTTCTAGCGGATTACATCTCTGGAAATGTAATTACTATTTTGGTATTTATTTAAATTTGCTGTATTTTGATGAGGATTAGTGTAATAATATTCAAATATATTTATAAACAATAATTACTTAGGAAGAAAAATTTTTAAATACAAATTGGACTTTGAGATAAGGTTTCTTTGAAAAAAATGGGAGAATTCCGTTCTTAAATAGTGGTTATTTCGGACCATGTACTTATTTTCGAACGATTCAGAAGAGGTGACCATGTTCCTTAAGCAGGGATGACGAGGATGGCTCTTGTGGAAGAAGAATATTAGTATGTACTCCCCTGCTTGATGCAATTCTTCCCTCTACCCTTATACGGGCAAGGCGCCCTTAGGGCAAACCCAATCTCTAGTCTCCTCGTCGAGGCTGGGGAACTATACATCTCTTGTATTGCTGGTCTGTGAAAAAAAAACAAAAACATCCAGCATTGAAAATAGTTACAATAATTCTCTGGAAGATCATAACGAGTCGTTGTTTGATTCACCACACCAACCTCGGGCATTCTGATTAGCCTATATTCGCACGATCAACGTGATATCTTCATGGATAATTATTAAAATGGTGCATTTCGATTCTACTTTTTCAAGTTATATGACACATAATACTAGTGATGTTTTTTAAGCCTACTACGATGTAGTTTATTTTTCACTCGTGATATGTTATATATTTATTGTTATTTAAATATTCGTGTATAAACATTTATTTGTTATAATTTATTTCTATTTCAATATTCATTTATAAACATTTATTTGTTACATATTTATTTTAGTCATTTTGTTATTTAATTTAATCCTAGAAACCTACCTTGTGGGGTGACGATACCAAATTGGGTTTTTCGCTTAAACAATAACGCACACGCATTTATAGGCTGATGTTCTCTCAAGGTTCGCTAGAAACAACGTTTAACTCATGAGTGGAGGTTTTGTTATGATATCTACATCATCTTTTAACTAAACGAGGAAGCCCATTGGCCGGTCTGTCAAGACAAACACGAACACAATCCTATGACTAAGCAGCTTCTAGTCAGTAGAGGTTTATACACGCTTACAACCGCAGCGAGGTTTATAGCGTGACTTTCTATTTACTTCTGCTTATAACCAGATGAGTATATTTTTGGGTTCCTTATGTGGCGCCGGTCAATCAACCCCACCCCCTCGCTACTGACCCATTTGGTTGTTTCCCTAACCCAGAACTTTACACTTCCGTTGTAATGAAATAATGAGAGGTGCACAAAGTCCTACATAATTATATATATTGGAGTACATGTAGTCTATACAAGTCCATTGGAGTATACAGTGGGATATTAATTAGAATCTTGTAACGTAAACTAACCGGTTGATGTGTAAGTTAGCCTTCTTTTTGTATCGCCAGAACTGGAGGCATTAAGTGATCATGTTTTGTGTGCTGTTACATTGCAGGTTAAAGAAGGGCATTTCCCACACTAAGCGGTTAGCTTACGTTAAGAACTCGTACTTCTTTTTCTAACCATACATCTCCCGTCCGAATACTTTGTAGCTATGTTGCATACTCTATAATTATGTTGAATACTATGTAGTTATGTTACATAATTTGTAACTATGTTACATACTTTGTAACTATGTTATATACTTTACAAATATGTTACATACTTTGTAACTATGTTACATACTTTAATTATGTTGAATACTTTGTAGTTACGTTACATACTTTGTAACTATGTTACATACTTTGTAGTTATGTTACATGCTTTATAATTATGTTAAATATTTTATTATTATATTGAATACTTTGTAGTTATGTTGCATACTTTGTAACTATGTTACATACTTTATTATGTTGAATACTTTGTAGTTTTGTTACATACTTTGTAGCTATGGTTCACACTTTGTAACTATGTTGTATACTTTGTAGCTGTGTTGCATACTTTGTAACTATGTTGCATTCTAATTAATAACTATGTTGCATTCTAGTTAATTTGCATTCTAACTATTAACTATGTTGCATTGTAGTTATGGTGCATGCTAATTATTAACTATGTTGCATTGTAGTTATGGTGCATGCTAATTATCAACTATGTTGCATTGTAGTTATGGTGCATGCTAATTATCAACTATGTTGCATTGTAGTTATGGTGCATACTTTGTACCAATGTTGAATACTTTGTAGCTAATTTGCAGAGTTTGTAACTGTTACATGCTAGCTATGTTGCATATTAGTTATGTTACATACTATGTAGCTATGTTTTATGATAGTTATATTGCATACTTTGTAGCTATGTTGGATTTTAGTTATGATGCATACTTTGTAGCTATGTTGGATTTTAGTTTTGATGCATACTTTTTAGTGTTATTGCATACTTTGCAACTATGTTGCATACTTTGTAACTATGTTACATAAATTGTATCTATGTTGCATGCTTTTTAGCTTTGGTTCATATTTGTTAGCTATGTTGCATGCTAGTTGTGTTACATAATTTGTAGCTATGTTGCATACTAGTTATTTTGCATAATTTGTAGCTATGTTACCTACTTTTAAGGTATGGTTCATATTTTGTAGGTATGTTGCATTCTAATTATTAACTATATTGCATTCTAGTTTTGATGCATTCTAACTATTAACTATGTTGCATTGTAGTTATGTTGCACGTTAATTATTAATTATATTGCATTGTAGTTATTTTACATACTTTGTAGCTGTGTTTGATTCTAGTTATGTTGCTTACTTTGTAGCTATGGTGCATTCTAATTATTAAATATATTGCATTCTAGTTTTGTTGCATTCTAACTATTAACTATATTGCATTGTAGTTATGTTGCACGTTAATTAATAATTATATTGCATTGTAGTTATTTTACATACTTTGTAGCTACGTTGGATTCTAGTTATGATGCTTACTTTGTAGCCATGTTGCATTCTACTTATGTTGCATACTTTGCTTCTATTGTGCATACTTTGTAGCTATGTTGCATTCTAATTATTAACTATATTGCATTCTAGTTTTGTTGCATTCTAACTATTAACTATATTGCATTGTAGTTATGTTGCACGTTAATTATTAATTATATTGCATTGTAGTTATTTTACATATTTTGTAGCTATGTTGGATTCTAGTTATGATGCTTACATTGTAGCCATGTTGCATTCTACTTATGTTGCATACTTTGCTTCTATTGTGCATACTTTGTAGCTATGTTGAATTCTAATTATTAAATATATTGCATTATAGTTTTGTTGCATTCTAACTATTAACTATATTGCATTGTAGTTATGGTGCACGTTAATTATTAATTATATTGCATTGTAGTTATTTTACATACTTTGTAGCTGTGTTTGTTTCTAGTTATGTTGCTTACTTTGTAGCTATGGTGCATTCTAATTATTAAATATATTGCATTCTAGTTTTGTTGCATTCTAACTATTAATTATATTGCATTGTAGTTATGGTACACGTTAATTATTAATTATATTGCATTGTAGTTATTTTACATACTTTGTAGCTATGTTGGATTCTAGTTATGATGCTTACTTTGTAGCCATGATGCATTCTAATTATTAAATATATTGCATTCTAGTTTTGATGCATTCTAACTATTAACTATATTGCATTGTAGTTATGGTGCACGTTAATTATTAATTATATTGCATTGTAGTTATTTTACATACTTTGTAGCTGTGTTTGATTCTAGTTATGTTGCTTACTTTGTAGCTATGGTGCATTCTAATTATTAAATATATTGCATTCTAGTTTTGTTGCATTCTAACTATTAACTATATTGTATTGTAGTTATGTTGCACGTTAATTAATAATTATATTGCATTGTAGTTATTTTACATACTTTGTAGCTATGTTGGATTCTAGTTATGATGCTTACTTTGTAGCCATGTTGCATTTTACTTATGTTGCATACTTTGCTTCTATTGTGCATACTTTGTAGCTATGTTGCATTCTAATTATTGACTATATTGCATTCTAGTTTTGTTGCATTCTAACTATTAACTATATTGCATTGTAGTTATGTTGCACGTTAATTAATAATTATATTGCACTGTAGTTATTTTACATACTTTGTAGCTATGTTGGATTCTAGTTATGATGCTTACTTTGTAGCCATGTTGCATTTTCCTTATGTTGCATACTTTGCTTCTATTGTGCATACTTTGTAGCTATGTTGCATTCTAATTATTGACTATATTGCATTCTAGTTTTGTTGCATTCTAACTATTAACTATATTGCATTGTAGTTATGTTGCACGTTAATTATTAATTATATTGCATTGTAGTTATTTTACATACTTTGTAGCTATGTTGGATTCTAGTTATGATGCTTACTTTGTAGCCATGTTGCATTCTACTTATGTTGCATACTTTGCTTCTATTGTGCATACTTTGTAGCTATGTTGCATTCTAATTATTAACTATATTGCATTCTAGTTTTGTTGCATTCTAACTATTAACTATATTGCATTGTAGTTATGTTGCACGTTAATTATTAATTATATTGCATTGTAGTTATTTTACATATTTTGTAGCTATGTTGGATTCTAGTTATGATGCTTACTTTGTAGCCATGTTGCATTCTACTTATGTTGCATACTTTGCTTCTATTGTGCATACTTTGTAGCTATGTTGCATTCTAATTATTAAATATATTGCATTCTAGTTTTGTTGCATTCTAACTATTAGCTATATTGCATTGTAGTTATGGTGCACGTTAATTATTAATTATATTGCATTGTAGTTATTTTACATACTTTGTAGCTGTGTTTGATTCTAGTTATGTTGCTTACTTTGTAGCTATGGTGCATTCTAATTATTAAATATATTGCATTCTAGTTTTGTTGCATTCTAACTATTAATTATATTGCATTGTAGTTATGGTGCACGTTAATTATTAATTATATTGCATTGTAGTTATTTTACATACTTTGTAGCTATGTTGGATTCTAGTTATGATGCTTACTTTGTAGCCATGTTGCATTCTAATTATTAAATATATTGCATTCTAGTTTTGATGCATTCTAACTATTAACTATATTGCATTGTAGTTATGGTGCACGTTAATTATTAATTATATTGCATTGTAGTTATTTTACATACTTTGTAGCTGTGTTTGATTCTAGTTATGTTGCTTACTTTGTAGCTATGGTGCATTCTAATTATTAAATATATTGCATTCTAGTTTTGTTGCATTTTAACTATTAATTATATTGCATTGTAGTTATGGTGCACGTTAATTATTAATTATATTGCATTGTAGTTATTTTACATACTTTGTAGCTATGTTGGATTCTAGTTATGATGCTTACTTTGTAGCCATGTTGCATTCTAATTATTAAATATATTGCATTCTAGTTTTGATGCATTCTAACTATTAACTATATTGCATTGTAGTTATGGTGCACGTTAATTATTAATTATATTGCATTGTAGTTATTTTACATACTTTGTAGCTGTGTTTGATTCTAGTTATGTTGCTTACTTTGTAGCTATGGTGCATTCTAATTATTAAATATATTGCATTCTAGTTTTGTTGCATTCTAACTATTAACTATATTGTATTGTAGTTATGTTGCACGTTAATTAATAATTATATTGCATTGTAGTTATTTTACATACTTTGTAGCTATGTTGGATTCTAGTTATGATGCTTACTTTGTAGCCATGTTGCATTTTACTTATGTTCCATACTTTGCTTCTATTGTGCATACTTTGTAGCTATGTTGCATTCTAATTATTGACTATATTGCATTCTAGTTTTGTTGCATTCTAACTATTAACTATATTGTATTGTAGTTATGGTGAACGTTAATTATTAATTATATTGCATTGTAGTTATTTTACATACTTTGTAGCTATGTTGGATTCTAGTTATGATGCTTACTTTGTAGCCATGTTGCATTTTACTTATGTTGCATACTTTGCTTCTATTGTGCATACTTTGTAGCTATGTTGCATTCTAATTATTGACTATATTGCATTCTAGTTTTGTTGCATTCTAACTATTAACTATATTGCATTTTAGTTATGTTGCACGTTAATTATTTCTTATATTGCATTGTAGTTATTTTACATATTTTGTAGCTATGTTGGATTCTAGTTATGATGCTTACTTTGTAGCCATGTTGCATTCTATTTATGTTGCATACTTTGCTTCTATTGTGCATACTTTGTAGCTATGTTGCATTCTAATTATTAAATATATTGCATTCTAGTTTCGATGCATTCTAACTATTAACTATATTGCATTGTAGTTATTGTGCACGTTAATTATTAATTATATTGCATTGTAGTTATTTTACATACTTTGTAGCTGTGTTTGATTCTAGTTATGTTGCTTACTTTGTAGCTATGGTGCATTCTAATTATTAAATATATTGCATTCTAGTTTTGTTGCATTCTAACTATTAACTATATTGCATTGTAGTTATGGTGCACGTTAATTATTAATTATATTGCATTGTAGTTATTTTACATACTTTGTAGCTGTGTTTGATTCTAGTTATGTTGCTTACTTTGTAGCTATGGTGCATTCTAATTATTAAATATATTGCATTCTAGTTTTGTTGCATTCTAACTATTAACTATATTGTATTGTAGTTATGTTGCACGTTAATTAATAATTATATTGCATTGTAGTTATTTTACATACTTTGTAGCTATGTTGGATTCTAGTTATGATGCTTACTTTGTAGCTATGTTGCATTTTACTTATGTTGCATACTTTGCTTCTATTGTGCATACTTTGTAGCTATGTTGCATTCTAATTATTGACTATATTGCATTCTAGTTTTGTTGCATTCTAACTATTAACTATATTGCATTGTAGTTATGTTGCACGTTAATTATTAATTATATTGCATTGTAGTTATTTTACATACTTTGTAGCTGTGTTTGATTCTAGTTATGTTGCTTACTTTGTAGCTATGGTGCATTCTAATTATTAAATATATTGCATTCTAGTTTTGTTGCATTCTAACTATTAACTATATTGCATTGTAGTTATGGTGCACGTTATTTATTAATTATATTGCATTGTAGTTATTTTACATACTTTGTAGCTGTGTTTGATTCTAGTTATGTTGCTTACTTTGTAGCTATGGTGCATTCTAATTATTAAATATATTGCATTCTAGTTTTGTTGCATTCTAACTATTAACTATATTGTATTGTAGTTATGTTGCACGTTAATTAATAATTATATTGCATTGTAGTTATTTTACATACTTTGTAGCTATGTTGGATTCTAGTTATGATGCTTACTTTGTAGCCATGTTGCATTTTACTTATGTTGCATACTTTGCTTCTATTGTGCATACTTTGTAGCTATGTTGCATTCTAATTATTGACTATATTGCATTCTAGTTTTGTTGCATTCTAACTAATAACTATATTGCATTGTAGTTATGTTGCACGTTAATTATTAATTATATTGCATTGTAGTTATTTTACATATTTTGTAGCTATGTTGGATTCTAGTTATGATGCTTACTTTGTAGCCATGTTGCATTCTATTTATGTTGCATACTTTGCTTCTATTGTGCATACTTTGTAGCTATGTTGCATTCTAATTAATAAATATATTGCATTCTAGTTTTGATGCATTCTAACTATTAACTATATTGCATTGTAGTTATGGTGCACGTTAATTATTAATTATATTGCATTGTAGTTATTTTACATACTTTGTAGCTGTGTTTGATTCTAGTTATGTTGCTTACTTTGTAGCTATGGTGCATTCTAATTATTAAATATATTGCATTCTAGTTTTGTTGCGTTCTAACTATTAACTATATTGTATTGTAGTTATGTTGCACGTTAATTAATAATTATATTGCATTGTAGTTATTTTACATACTTTGTAGCTATGTTGGATTCTAGTTATGATGCTTACTTTGTAGCCATGTTGCATTTTACTTATGTTGCATACTTTGCTTCTATTGTGCATACTTTGTAGCTATGTTGCATTCTAATTATTGACTATATTGCATTCTAGTTTTGTTGCATTCTAACTATTAACTATATTGCATTGTAGTTATGTTGCACGTTAATTATTAATTATATTGCATTGTAGTTATTTTACATATTTTGTAGCTATGTTGGATTCTAGTTATGATGCTTACTTTGTAGCCATGTTGCATTCTATTTATGTTGCATACTTTGCTTCTATTGTGCATACTTTGTAGCTATGTTGCATTCTAATTATTAAATATATTGCGTTCTAGTTTTGATGCATTCTAACTATTAACTATATTGCATTGTAGTTATGGTGCACGTTAATTATTAATTATATTGCATTGTAGTTATTTTACATACTTTGTAGCTGTGTTTGGTTCTAGTTATGTTGCTTACTTTGTAGCTATGGTGCATACTAATTATTAACTATATTGCATTCTAGTTTTGATGCATTCTATCTATTAACTATATTGCATTGTAGTTATGGTGCACGTTAATTATTAATTATATTGCATTGTAGTTATTTTACATACTTTGTAGCTATGTTGGATTCTAGTTATGATGCTTACTTTGTAGCTATGGTGCATACTAATTATTAAATATATTGCGTTCTAGTTTTGATGCATTCTAACTATTAACTATATTGCATTGTAGTTATGGTGCACGTTAATTATTAATTATATTGCATTGTAGTTATTTTACATACTTTGTAGCTATGTTGGATTCTAGTTATGATGCTTACTTTGTAGCCATGATGCATTCTAACTATTAAATATATTGCATTCTAGTTTTGTTGCGTTCTAACTATTAACTATATTGTATTGTAGTTATGTTGCACGTTAATTATTAATTGTATTGCATTGTAGTTATTTTACATACTTTGTAGCTATGTTGGATTCTAGTTATGATGCTTACTTTGTAGCTATGGTGCATACTAATTATTAACTATATTGCATTCTTGTTTTGATGCATTCTATCTATTAACTATATTGCATTGTAGTTATGTTGCACGTTAATTATTAATTATATTTCATTGTAGTTATTTTACATACTTTGTAGCTATGTTGGATTCTAGTTATGTTGCTTACTTTGTACCTATGTTGCATTCTAATTATTAAATATATTGCATTCTAGTTTTGATGCATTCTAACTATTAACTATATTGCATTGTAGTTATGGTGCACGTTAATTATTAATTATATTGCATTGTAGTTATTTTACATACTTTGTAGCTATGTTGGATTCTAGTTATGATGCTTACTTTGTAGCCATGTTGCATTCTACTTATGTTGCATACTTTGCTTCTATTGTGCATACTTTGTAGCTATGTTGCATTCTAATTATTAACTATATTGCATTCTAGTTTTGTTGAATTCTAACTATTAACTACATTGCATTGTAGTTATGTTGCACGTTAATTATTAATTATATTTCATTGTAGTTATTTTACATACTTTGTAGCTGTGTTTGATTCTAGTTATGTTGCTTACTTTGTAGCAATGTTGCATTATAATTATTAAATATATTGCATTCTAGTTTTGTTGCATTCTAACTATTAACTATATTGCATTGTAGTTATGGTGAACGTTAATTAATAATTATATTGCATTGTAGTTATTTTACATACTTTGTAGCTGTGTTTGATTCTAGTTATGTTGCTTACTTTGTAGCTATGGTGCATACTTTGTAGGCATGTTTCATCCTTATATTTTAAATTAGCATTACATAGTGTTTTGACTTAGAAACAAGCCTTGAGTGTATAAAGTTTTGTATATGTGTCTAAAGTGAGGGTTGTTTTACTTTCCATCTATGACCCCCCAAATTTCATTATTTTCTCAGAGTTCCCGAGGACTTTTTTCATCGTCATGTAATCGTGCAATGCAGTATCATTTACGCGGAGATTATCGATACATATTTATATCAATGAGTTGTTTTTTTCAAATTTTATGATGTTTATGGGTTTACAACATATGGCAAATTTTATTGTTAAGGTACAACTTAATTACAAGTCTGAAGGTAGTTGTAAGTGAATATTTATCTTGAGAAATAGTATTTTGCTAAGATGCGTCTGTGTGTCTTGTAGGAAATACTTCAATACAGGCTTTATTCCACTACACAGTGAATCTTCGTTTGTAACATTTCGCCCGGTAGCTTCGCACTTATCAAGGACGTAGACAACAGTGTGCTCGGCAAGACTCTTCTACTTAAAAAAATACACACGTGTTGTGAATTGTTATAAAGATAATGATTTACACTGAGTTCATTAAAGCATATTAAATGCTAATGGATTTTCACTCAAACTGAGTTACGAGCTGTGGTTTTACTTCTTTACATTAACAATTGCAATCAATCCGCCTATAAATAGCTTTGTTGAATGATATTAAATTACTTTTCTGTCTTGAAGTTATGTAATTACTAGCAATATTTTATGAAAACGTCAATCATACGTATAAATAACCTTTTTCTAAAAGTATGTAATCTGTAATTATTTATTAATGTCAATTAATTAACGTGCTCGATCTTATACTATTTATATTTAAATAATAATAATCTGTTTCTCAGTAAGAACAAGGAACTAAAATATGTTTGACTTAATTCTGTTTAGCGGCATTTATTCGTTCTTATTAAAGGCTTTTGTAATATTAAATCGGTTTTATTTATTTAAACCGAAATATCCTTTAACTTGACAATATACGTTTCTGAAAATAACTTGCCCTTTATCATTTTCTTATATTTTATATGGTCAAAAGGTCTGTTTGAAGTGAGTTGGCGAATAAATAAAGTGTTAGTTAAGGTTAATTTGTAAAATCGAAGGGGGAAAAGAACTGAGACTACCTTCTCTGTAAAGATTTGTTGTTTTTTTTTTAAAAGAGAAATCGTGAGTAATATCCTCTGGAAATAACACAGTTAATGAGACGTAAAACCTATGGGATGCCGACGATAATGTTGTCGCTGAACCTGTAAGTGCATTAAACTATAGTGTGGCTCTTAGCGCCTATAAAGGATAGGAAAGGAATAATCCCATTGGGAATATGGAGAGGAACTCGGGTGGAATAAAACAACCCTGGTCTAGGGAGGATGTAGAAATGATGGATGCAGGGAATCGAAACGAAAAATGACCATAAACAATTATCTATCAAGGGATTAAGCTGTTGTCTAGCTATTCCCACCCTTGTTTGAAAAATGGTAACAATAGGTAGATGGCATTAGGTAGGATTATGTGAAGACATATTGATCACCTGGTGATGGAAATAAGAGAAAATAATGGCACAGCTTGGAAGGGTTGCTTGCTTGAAGTGGATTAGCTCTCGTCCGGGTAAAGAGAAGTTAGTGCCTTCCAAGCGAAGGAAACATTACTATTGAAATTTAAAAAAATAAATCTTTTTCAGGTACTAACAAACTTGATTACGAATCACTATAAATAAATTGAAAACCCTAAGCTTTTAATAAATTACAAATACAAAAAATTAATAAATCTTGTCGTACGCACTTTGAAGCTAATGGGTTCACACTGGAAACTCTATAACGTGGCACGTGCAAATTAAATGTATGCTTTCATTTAAAACAAGATGAAATGATTTTTAATTGTGTTGCGCCGCTTCTATTGTCGGTTGGTGATTGAATTTTAACAATTTAAAACCCAATCTACAAATGTTGCTCTAATAGACAACGCATCGAACAAAACCAAAAAGGTCTGTATTCATAATTGAGGCGACCACTAACTGCAGTGCGCCGCCTATCGTTAACCAAAGATTGATCACTAAAAGTTCGAGTGTTACTGTATCTGTGACTAATGGAATATAGTCTTGTCTTCGGGCTGTTTCAGCTAGTTCTATTTCTTTTCGATAATTACCGCTAATAATTGTTACTCTTTGTTAAATCGACAACGTATTGTTATTGGTGTCATTTAATATTTCAATTTTACTCGCATAATTATAGATTTACGGCTTTGGACATGTGTAGAAGGCTGCGCTGGGCGGGGCGTTCATAGATTGCAATAATTCTAATATTCGTTTCTGTACAATAAATATCTGTGGCTCCCGAGCTTATTGTTGTAAACGGGTGAGGTAACGAGTCAAGAATCGTTAAATACAGTCTCTTTAGCAAGTAAGTATATGCATTTTGTATCCGTGCAATTGTTCTTCAAACTTATAGCCTTATGCTTTATTATGTTCTGCACACTGTGGTGTACATGTCAGCTCCTTTGTTATAAGAAATATGACGGGCCTCCTTCTCTTTCATCGTCTGGCTTACCTTTCTCTTTTTCTAAACACATTTTATATTGATATTTTATTCTGCTTTTATTTTTGCGTTACGATAAGTTTAATAATTTATTTACGTACGGTTATTGTACCGTAATGAATTGAATTATCCCTTCATTTATACAGGTAAAGGTGAATGTTTGTATTACGCCTTCCTAAACCGTTCCAATCGACGTGAAACTTTGGGAAGTTATTGCAGACACTAACGGGAATGTTCTGGCGTATTTGTGGCCCGATTGGGGGACCCTTAGGTACATATTTTGCTTCATTTTTGATCGAGCATTCAGTCACTTATATACAAACGACTAAAAATATATTATGATCTAAAACAAACTGAGTATTGCGGTATATTATTATAAACATTGTACTTTGGAAAAATAGAAAAAATTTTCATGTTATTCCTGATCGACACAACTACTGTCTAGCTCACAACTACTCTCTAGCTCACAACTACTCTCTAGCTCACAACTACTCTCTAGCTCACAACTACTCTCTAGCTCACAACTACTCTCTAGCTCACAACTACTCTTCTCTAGCTCACAACTACTGTCTAGCTCACAACTACTGTCTATCTCACAGCTACTGTCTAACTCACAACTACTGTCTAGCTCACAACTACTGTCTATCTCACAACTACTGTCTATCTCACAACTAGTGTCTAGCCCACAACTACTGTCTAGACCACAACTACTGTCTAGACCACAACTACTGTCTAGCCCACAACTACTGTCTATCTCACAACAACTGTCTATCTCACAACTACTGTCTATCTCACAACTAGTGTCTAGCCCACAACTACTGTCTAGACCACAACTACTGTCTAGCCCACAACTACTCTCTATCTCACAACTAATGTCTAGCCCACAACTACTGTCTATCTCACAACTACTGTCTAGCTCACAACTACTGTCTAGCTCACAACTACTGTCTCTCTCACAGCTACTGTCTATCTCACAACTACTGTCTAGCTCACAACTACTGTCTAACTCACAACTACTGTCTAACTCACAACTACTGTCTAGCTCACAACTACTGTCTAGCTCACAACAACTGTCTAGCTCACAACGACTGTCTACCTCACAACTACTGTCTACCTCACAATTACTATCTAGCTCACAACTACTGTCTAGCCGACAACTACTGTCTAGCTCACAACTACTGTCTAGCTCACAACTATTGTCTAGCCCACAACTACTGTCTAGCTCATAACTACTGTCTAGCTCACAACTACTGTCTAGCTCACAACTACTGTTTGGCTCACAACCACTGTCTGGCTCACAACTACTGCCTAGCTCACAACTACTGTCTATCTCACAACTACTACCTAGCTCACAACTACTGTCTATCTCACAACTACTGTCTATCTCACAACTAGTGTCTAGCCCACAACTACTGTCTAGACCACAACTACTGTCTAGCTCACAACCACTGTGTAGCTCACATATACTGTCTAGCTCACAACCACTGTGTAGCTCACAACCACAGTCTAGTTCACAACCACAGTGTAGCTCACAACTACTGTCTAGCTCACAACCACTGTATAGCTCACAACTACAGTCTAGCTCACAACCACTGTGTAGCTCACAACTACTGTCTAGCTTACAACTACTGTCTAGCTCACAACTACTGTATAGCTCACAACCACTGTGTAACTCACAACTACTATTTGGCTCACAACCACTGTGTAGCTCACAACCACTGTGTAGCGCACAAATACTGTCTAGCCCACAACTACTGTTTAGCTCACAACTACTATCTAGCTCACAACTACTCTCTAGGTCACAACTACTGTCTCGCTCATAACTACTGTCTAGCCCACAACTACTGTTTAGCTCACAACTACTATCTAACTCACAACTACTGTCTAGCTCACAACTACTGTCTAGCTCACAACTACTGTCTAGCCCACAACTACTATCTAGCTCACAACTATTCTCTAGCCCACAACTACTGTTTAGCTCACAACTACTATCTAGCTCACAACTACTGTCTAGCTCACAACTACTCTCCAGCTCACAACTACTGTCTAGCTCACAACTACTGTCTAGCCCACAACTACTGTCTAGCCCACAACTACTGTCTAGCTCACAACTACTGTCTAGCTCACAACTACGGTCTAGCTCACAACTACTGTCTATCTCACAACTACTGTCTAGCCCACAACTACTGTTTAGCTCACAACTACTATCTAGCTCACAACTACTCTCTAGCTCACAACTACTATTAAGCTCACAACTACTCTCTAGCTCACAACTACTGTCTAGCTCACAACTACTGTCTAGCTCACAACTACTATCTAGCTCACAACTACTCTCTAGCTCACAACTACTATCTACCTCACAACTACTCTCTAGCTCACAACTACTGTCTAGCTCACAACTACTGTCTAGCCCACAACTACTGTTTAGCTCACAACTACTATCTAGCTCACAACTACTGTCTAGCTCACAACTACTATTTAGCTCACAACTACTATCTAGCTCACAACTACTATCTAGCTCACAACTACTGTCTAGCTCACAACTACTGTCTAGCTCACAACTACTATCTAGTTCACAACTACTCTCTAGCTCACAACTACTGTCTAGCTCACAACTATGGTCTAGCCCACAACTAGTGTCTAGCTCACAACTACTGTCTAGCTCACAACTGATCGAGTTGAATGATTATAGGTAAGGCAAGACAAGGTGTGTGGGGTCAGCTATCATGTCCATAAATACTAAATTAAGTTTAGCTAAAGTTAACAAGACATTCATTCATTGTTAGGGAGTACGAATGTCACCGGATCAGTTATTTATTTTATATTTCTTGTTTTTACTGCTGAGTTTGATGTTTTGTTTGGTAAAGCCCCTACTTTTACTAAATGTTCAACACTTACTTAGGCCTATTCAAGAACGTTTCATAATGAGTGATCATTAAATACTTTCAAGAACCTAATGGTTTTGTTTTCCTTACTTTCTTTGTCAAATGTTAAATGAAATATACGCAAAATAATTTTAACATCTGAACAGGGATAATTATTTTTCCGTAACAAAAATTTATAAACATGGATGGAGAAATCCTTTAGAATTATAATTTTACAATATTTACAAGTAATAGTTCAGCTAATGCTTGACAGTATTCCCTGACCCGTGCAACCTCGATAGCCTACAGATATCCTATATGCCAATTAATTTCTAAAATACGACCGCGCTATACTTTACTCAATTATAATAATTATACTGTATTCAAATAAAATATCATATTAAATGATTTGATAAATTTAGAAATGACTGCATAAGTTTATTAATACAAAATATTTTAAGGAAATCAATCTAATGAGTAGTTTGAGGATTATAAAAATGCATTTATATATAGCCTCAAAGAAATCGAACGCACAGATAAACTAGCACGGATAGCCGACGTTTAGTTGACATTTACTGTTCTCCGTATAAATCAAGGCAAGTTCCGGCTTCGTACTGCCCCAACGTTGAAGTCTCTTTAACTACCAGGCCCCACCTGTAGACTTAATTTATGGTCAGGCATTGCACGTGCTGGTCGTCTATTAAAACCCCTCCATAGAAAAATCCGCTTTTATTCCATTTAGGAAATTTTCATTAGCCTTTTTATTAAACTAATTTGCTTTTAATTAATTCCTCAACATGCACAAAAATTAGACAAGAATAGAGTTAATTAAAATGGTGACTGTTTTAAACTGTAGTCTCGCATTGGCTTATTTAAAACCGCTTAGATATAAAATTATACGAACATATGCAGCATTGGGAACTTCCGACAGAGCTTTAAATGACAGGTTTTATAAAATAACCTCGTGAAAACATTGAAAATGCGGCGAGAGCTTTACTTAACCTTATACAAGTTTTTAAATGTTGAATTTTCCTTAAATATTTATAGTAGACAGTATTCTAACTCCCATAAAAAAAACATAAATTCCAACAATACAAAACGTAGGAAAACTTTATTTATCACCTAAACATTAATTTTTACATCTAGCCTAATGATAGCTATACCTTTTAAGATTTTACACCTAATTTTATTAAATAGTTCCTTGTCAATAAGTATAATATAATAAATGTCTTTACCACAGATAACTATGTTTATCATAATAAGAGATAATATAGTTTGTTTCCCAGGAACGCTAAATTTAAATATACTTGTAATATACAACACAGAAAGAACCTAACATACGAATAAAAAAATAACACATTGTAAGAAAATAATTACGTTTATGCATAATTTAATAAAATATACGAATATGTTACATAGAAAGTGCATTAAAAATTTAATTTGGACATAGCTCCAAACAGTGTTTAACTGAAAACGAAAGCATCTGTTAACAATATTATAAATATTTTGAATTTTTGTAACAAAATCTCCGGATAGTTAAACACCTTCGCGTGAATCCCTAAGTGATCTAGTTGTGTAGTATAGATTCCCTTCCAAGTAGACATTTTATTGGCATAAACAAAATGAAATATAATAGTACATTTGGAAGCTATTAAAATATTAGTTTTAATGATTTTTTTTAATAAAGTGGTCGAATGATGTTTTCGAATTAAAAGCGTTATTTATTTGAGAAACACCAGCGTCACTAATACTTACCTGGGATACGGGAATTGATATTAGCCCGTAACTATATTCCAGAGCCGAATATTGACACACGATTCAAAGTCCAACTGGAGTTACCAGAAGTATAATACGATGCTTGTATTAAACCAATGCGATAAGAAAGTTTACAGAATGATCGTGAGGGATGTTAATGCGTTCTGTGTACGGCCTAATTTTAATGTAAATATTTACACATTTGGAGTGTTATATGAAAATTATTGAATATATAAAATGTCTGACATATTATTAAATTGTTGAAACTTATATTAAAATGTGTTGAAAAAATCCGCAAACATTATCAGGTTTGAGTTACGCCTAATTTGGGTCTGCAGTCACAAGTAAAGAGCTGGCTAAATATTTGTGACTTTATGCGATAGAAGATTGTTTCCTTAACATAATAATATAGATAGAGGGTATAGCTAATGGTGTCTACAAACACCTTGCTGTAGCTCTCTTGTAACACAAAACAAGAATTTTATCGATATTTACATATTTTTATAAACGCTTTGATAACAAATAATGTTTTAGAGAGTGCGTAAGTACCTGTCTATGGTCCTGGAAGAGAGTGGATTATTCAAGGTTAGCAGCACTGTCAAAGCAAGACATGTTCTCATCATATCTTTTCCTTCGTCGTTCATTCGCTTTGAGTGTCCTAAACGGGGGCGTACCACCCTGGAAAATTACGTTTAATGTAGTCTGCTTTAGGGATCCGACCCTGCCTCGTACGCAAACATTTTGCATGTCCAAGACTCAGACATTTCGTTATTTTTTACACTGAAACAAACAAATGTATGAAACAAATCCAGAACTTCTACCTATTATATATAAGCCCAATATGTGTATGTCATATGTATAATATTTCTATTTCATGTGTATAATAAAAACTGTTACTTTCTATTTAATCATGACATAAAGAATAAGAGTCAAGTGGTTTCATATTTTAAATTATAACAATGAAATGATTCTGGCGGCATGTATGTAGTTATATATCGAAGTATATTGAATAAAACATGACAATATATATTTTTTTATTTAATTTGATTCATAATATTTTCAAGGACATGTCAAGATTTTCCATATTGTAGCTCACTACAATGGAAACAAATCTGCAATAGAAGTCGGCATTGATATTTTTCCATTTTCGTTTGTTCCTGAGAATGACTTTTCACCGAGAAGGGCAAAGTGAATGGCTGATAAGTCGAAAAACATTGAATTAAATAAATAATTATTTATAGACTATATTGCCTTCTGCTGTTTGCGAAACTTATTTTTATATATTGATACTTTAAATTCGCTAAAAGAGTCATGAAAGTAAAATAAAATGTCTAAAAAATTATACACAAAAACATTTTCTGTTTTATATATTTTACAGATGGTAATAAAAAATTATTTGAAAATAATTGATTGAAACATACTTTGATTTACCCCAATGTTTCACAATGAATACATAAAATACAATGTCGTTTTACAAAATCAGAAAAGAGTGAATTGAGTAGAATAAAGGCTGCACCAGGACTAAGCACTCGTCTCCTACTCGGCCGTTGAGATCATATTGTCATGTCGAAACTCTCATCGCCAAACGATTGCACAGTGCCAGCGCTGGACGCGTTACTCTGAGCTTCTCGAAGAACCTATCGATAGCAGAAGCGATAAGCCATAATAAGCATCGTACGGGAGATTACTACTGGATGTCTAAGGACGTGCTCTATTCGAGGCGGATCGCTACAGGCTCAGATGCCGACATCGCGAAACAGGTCTGTGCCTCGTCGACACTCTAACTGTTCTGCTCCACCAGGCCTTAAGTACACAGTCACCCGGTTTTTATTGATTACAATAATTGTAAGTAAATACCTAACTCTTATTAAGCGCGAGTAATAGTGTGTAACCCGTTGCGCAACTAAATAATTGTGCTTCGCGAACGTGAGGGTTGAGTGGGGGGGGGGGGGGTAATTGCCCAACCGGCTTCACTAAACAAGTAGATACTAAGGGCAACTATTGAGGATAAACATTTATATATGGCTGAATTTCACGTAGCAAATGGTTTATTGTTTTTTATTTAGAAACACTTAAATGACCTGTAATGTTGCCTATCTTGAGTCAAAAACTTCATTTCTACCTAAAAATAATAAAATCCTTAAAGTTTTTATAAATTATTCAACACATTATTTATTGAAAATAATTCCAACTGAAAAAAGTTCAATATCTTATTTCAAACAGTTGTAGTGAAAACATCTACTAAGATTAAATCTAAAATATTTGTGAACTAACTATTGCTGAATATAATTTTAAACGGGAATTTTAAGCATGGGATTTTTTTACTGTTATTAAGTTCCATCTATTAGCTCACACTCGCCTGATATATATCTTGTACAAATCTTTCAGCATTAATGAAATACGTTTTTATTCATTCAATTAAGTTCAAATAAATTCTTTTAAACCTATAAAGGATGCCAATTGATCTTAATATAGTATTTTCAAATATTTATTCAATAATTGTATTACAAACATTATGGGGGTGTAGGTCGTATTTGCCCAAAGTAACTTTTAATATAACCTATACCCTACCACTTCAGTGAGGGACTTCATTCCTACCTAAATACAATAGAGCTCTCCAGTTTATTGCAGACGGTAGTGTGCACGGTAGTGTGCGCCAAAATAAACAGTAGTGAAACATTTATATTACTGGTCTTCTTATTAAGCCCAAAGCAACTTGTAATATAACCTATACAATACCACTTTAGTGAGAGACTTCATTCCTACCTAAATACAATAGAGCTCTCCAGTTTATTGCAGACCGCCGTGTGCGCCAAAATAAACAGTAGTGGAACAGTTATATTAATGGTCTTCTTATTAAGCCCAAAGTAACTTGTAATATAACCTATACAATACCACTTTAGTGAGAGTCTTCATTCCTAACTAAATACAATAGAGCTCTCTAGTTTATTGCAGACCACCGTGTGCGCCAAAATAAACAGTAGTGAAACAGTTATATTAGTGGTCTGCTTATTAAGCCCAAAGCAACTTGTAATATAACCTATACAATACCACTTTAGTGAGAGACTTCATTCCTACCTAAATACAATAGAGCTCTCCAGTTTATTGCAGACCACCGTGTGCGCCAAAATAAACAGTAGTGGAACAGTTATATTAGTGGTCTTCTTGGCTAAACTTGCCCCGTTCTTAAAGATTTGCATCATTGAAGCTGATTCAGTTTTTTTTCAGTTCCATTTAAACGAACTTGAATAACGTTTTCCAAGCATTTTTACTGTGAACATCTTTTACAATAAAAATATTGGCTAAATTCCCAATATAATAAAAAATAGTCAGTATTACAAGATACTTCAGATTAAACCCTTATGTAGATTTCGTGTCATCATCATCATCAGAGGGCGCTATTACAAAAACGGTAAATCAAGATGGGGAATTATTGTATTATAGGTTGTTATTGTGAAATAAGACCCTCTGAGGATGATTACATTCTCATAGAAACGTACAATAGGGTTTAATTTTAGGTAGCTTGTAATATTAGTTATTTTTTATTTTTTTTTGTATTCTGGGGGTTTTGCAATATTTTATTGTAATATGCTGTGCCTCTTTGCTTTTAATGTTGCACATTTTAAACATCTACTAAAACTAAATGTAAAAAATTTTGGGACTTACAAGAGTAAGAATTTTAAGCAAGGGTTTTTTAAATTTTGTTTATTTAGAAACCCCAAAGGAACTTGTAACGCAACCTATAACTACCACAATAGTGTCAAACGTATTTCCTGTCTAAAAATAATAGCATTCTTTAGTTTATTTCAGACTGTTTATCACAATATTTTGTTAAAATAATTCCAATTCCACAAAGTTCAATAGTTTTTTCAGTGTTCCTTTAAAAATCAAGTAAAATTGAATGTAAAATATTAAAGAATTAGGAATGATCGTAACTAAACTACTACAAATATAATGCAATGTTAAGTGATTTGTTGACAATTTTACGCAACATAAATTACATTATTTCAGAGTTATAAACTTTAAGTACATTGTGTGATGTTGAAAGTGGAATAGTGATATAAGTATTAGATTTTCATAGTAAACTAATAACGAGTCTGTGGGCGAACTTTATATTTGGATTCAATCGATTCTTGTTTAAACATCTGCTATTAACTGTTATTACATGAAGCTGTTGTTGGTATAGTATGTGTGTGCCTAATGGTTGGTTATAGGAGCAATACGGAGTGTAAGCAAACTCAAAGATTCAAAAGAAAGCTTACAAGTGGACTTTGTAATGACCAAAAACAGATCTTTAAATATCATTTCACAATAACTCAAAATTATTTACGTGACTTTTTTTGGCAGATTGGGCGTAGTTCTAATTTTCCATTCTGTATACTTAAACAACGCAGCTCAATGCTGTTTACATTACAGTAATACATTGTGTTACAAAGTTAATAGTGTTGTTGGTAAAGGTTTCTTCATTTCCATTGTCATCTATTTTAGAATCGAATGTTTAGATTAGAGTTTTTCTTCCGTCTTATTTTATGTTCCTATTTGTATTTAGCATCCAAGGCAAAAGAATATGCAGTGCCCCAGGTGTTAAAATCTTCTAATATCCGCTGTTGATGTGGTTCTCACGTCAAATCTCAGAGGATGGAGATTTTATCGTGTTTCGAATTTCCTGGTATGGTTGTCACATACAATAGAACTATTTGAAGACGCCTAAGCTTAGTCGTTCATAAGAATTACTACCGGCACCAAGCTTGTTGTATATGGTTGTCTATTATTCTGTAACACTTGTAGTTTTTATAATCAGTTTCTAAGCTGTAATTATATTCCAGATCAACGACATACCGTCAACAATCAACCCACTATTGGTCATATCTGCAGATGACACCGCTCAATCATGGGAACCGCACTCCAGTTTACAGGGTCACCTAACAATACTAGAGTGATGGCTGGGCTACTAGAAAGTTAAAGTGAGCATGGTCAAATGTCAGGCTCTCCTTCTCTCCATACGTAAGACACACAAACTCGACACACCACTAAAACTACTAGGCGAAGACCTCCACTGGAGGAATCAGGTCAAGTACCTGAGAGGCAAACTCGACAGAGGCTTGACTTGGGACCCTCACATTACCAACACGTTAAAGAAAGCAACAATTAGAATTACACAACTATATCCTATGCTTAACAGGACAAGTCCACTTTCACTACGGACGGCCAATACTATATACGTATCTATGTTGGTGTACTATATACGTACGCTTCACCCGTCAGGGGCCTTGGAGACAACTCACGCACACACAGACTCCAGTTATTCCAAAACAAGGTTTTGCGAATAATCTCGAAGGCACCTAGACGTACAAGATTAACACTCCTTCACACTGAATTGAAAGTGCCATTCATTAAACAATACCTCCAACAATAAGCAGCAAGGTTCTACAAACAGGCTCATGCACATACAACATCCACACTCATTTCCTCACTAGGTAGATACGACCCCCACAAACGACACACACAGCCGGCCGTTGTCCCTCTCTCTTACCAAAATAAATATAAACAAAAAGCACATAGAAATAATAGCCTGCTCCACAGTTCTGGTCCAGGTGACGGAGGGGAACATCCCCTTGGACGGAGGGAATATCCCCATGGACGGAGGGGAACATCCACATGGACGGAGGGGAATATGCCCATGGACGGAGGGGAACATCCCGATGGATGGAGGGGATTATCCCGATGGATGGAGGGGAACATCCTCATGGACGGAGGGGAACATCCCCATGGACAGAGGGGAACATTCCCATGGACAGAAGGGAACATCCCGATGGATGGACGGGAACATTCTCATGGACGGAGGGGAACATTCCCATGGACAGAGGGGAACATCCCCATGGATGGAGGGGAACATCCTCATGGACGGAGGGGAACATCCCCATGGATGAGGGGAACATCCCTAGCAAATTAATGTTTATAAATATAAAAATTTGGTATAATATTAATAATCACTATAGGCTCTTAACTTATCATTAGGAAGTCTATTGTAATGTTACGCCTGTAGTTGGTTCGAGATTTAAACAAAATTATAAAAACTCTTCCTATATTTTTCATTTCAACATTTTAAATTCCTAATGAATATAATTAAAATTATGCGTCTAATCGTTTTGTAACCGAAGTGGTGTGATTCTGTGCCGTATTGGCATGGTGAAAGCATTTTATGCATCGTTTTGCTAAGGAAATGCAAATGATTTCGCAATCATGTGATGTAACCCGAATAGCATGCATGTTCGCCGGGTTTTGTAACTCTAATAATCACAACGACCGGCCAATCTCTGGGCGCAACTTGCCTTTGTTGGCCGGGAAATTAATAAAACACGATCGAGGCCGGGTTTCTGTCGTTTGATGCGGTGCTGGTAACCCGTTACGCTGCTCCGCAACGTTCTAGAGACGCTGTGTAAGGAAAACACTATAGAAGATGTGTCCATTAATCTCGTACGTACCGATGTCCATTTACAGTAACTGATATGGTTATAATATACTTCGTTACATAGTCAAATGGTGAATTAACAGTTTCAATGAACTCTACTGTCAACAAAAGATACATTGTTACTCTTACTCTTTCTCAACGTAAGTTTATGATACGAAAAGTAAGTTTATGGTAATAACGAAGGAAATTAGTCTGTTAATATTCGTTTCAATAGAATCTGAAATGGATGAATAGGTTTTATTCATAATTGTTTTAACTATATATTAAACATGAAGAAATACATTAAAACTGGAAAACGCGCGCACACACACACACACACGCGCGCACACACACACACAACACACACACACACACATACACACACACACACAGACAGACAGACACAAACACACACACATACACACACACACAGACAGACAGACACAAACACACACACAGACACACACAGACACAGACAGACACCCACCCACACACACACACACACACACACACACACACACACACACACACACACACACACACACACACACACACACACACACACACACACACACACACACACACACACACACACACACACAGACAGACACAAACACACACACATACACACACACACAGACAGACAGACAGACACAAACACACACACATACACACACACACACAGACACAGACAGACACCCACCCACACACACACACACACACACACACACACACACACACACACACACACACACACACACACACACACACACACACACACACACACACACACACACACACACACACACAGACAGACACAAACACACACACATACACACACACACACAGACAGACAGACACAAACACACACACAGACACACACAGACACAGACAGACACCCACCCACACACACACACACACACACACACACACACACACACACACACACACACACACACACACACACACACACACACACACACACACACACACACACACACACACACACACACACACACACACACACACACACATACACACACACACACACACAGACAGACACAAACACACACACAGACACAGACAGACAGACACAGACAGACAGACACACACACACACACACACACACACACACACATATATATATATATAGTGGAACCTATATATATATATATATATATTCTTGTTTATTAATTTAAAACAACATAGGTTATTCAAATACAAGAATATTATTTATTTATATTCAAAGCTTTTCATTGGTAAACAGTACCAACATCATCAGGAATGAAAAATACAATATTGCAAGATATAGGCCTCCTGGTATAATGGCCTAAATCTTGCAATATTGTATTTTTCATTCCTGATTATGTTGGTACTGTTTACCAACGAAAAGCTTTGAATATAAATAAATAATATTCTTGTATTTGAATAACCTATGTTGTTTTAAATTTATATATATATATATATATATATATATATATATATATATATATATATATATATATATACCAAGATTAAATCTCTGTGTATAGTTCTATGATCATGATATCACCATTATTGTAATTTCATTGTAAAAGGACCTTTTTATGATGCGGTCGTAGAGAGGTATATACAGTAAGTAGTTAGTCTTGGTGGCTTTATGTAATTAGTCACTTTTGTTTGTCTTTTGTGGTGTTTGTATGATTGTCAGTAGTTTTGTTGTAATATTGTCATTGAGATTATTATGTTGTATTTTATTTTAATAATAGTTCGTAGAAAAACATAAAAATATAATTTCCTAGTAATATCAAGTAGTTTGCTTGTTCCTTAAATTACTGCTTTTGATCCATTCTGAGGGTAATGCGGTATCTAGTGTTCCTTCACCGCTAATTAATTACACATTAATATGACAATGAAAGAGTTCATTTAAGGAGTGACCTGCCAAATGTGAAGCCATTAGTATTGCCACGGACCACACTTTGGACAGACGGAATGAATGAACTTGACCCCAGTCGAGTGGAGGTTTAATTTAGAACAATTTTAAAAGATCGTGACATGCCATTCACGTTTACTTTGTTTAGCTCAGAGAGAACTTGTAAGAACGTCTTTCGCACTCCTAATTAAATTTTTTCTACGATTGGCAAAAAGTGATTTATAGAAGCAGTTTACTAGAAACAAATATTCTTGAAAATATTATTTGACAATTTAAAAGCTACACACAGCTGCAAAATCAATCGTACATATTTCTACTAGATAAACTCTGAATAATTGTGTAAAAAGATAAACATAAGTTTAGGCTTAGGAACATTGCATACAGAAGTAATTTTAGCAACCATAATCCCCAGCTACTGGCAATGAAAAAGCTGACCCAATAGTTAAAAAGGGGAAAACCCTTTTCCAGTTTAACAATGTGAGGTCACTCCAGTCCCTCAAATCAATAATAAAGGTGACCTCCAGAAAATAAATCGACAAACAATGAAAGGTACTCTTGATAGGACAACGACGAACATCTTTTTTCTTGGAAGGACTAATTAACCATAATCTGGCCCGAACTGTCAGCGTTGCAGCATTCAGAAAGAAGACTTGCTGCGCACCTCCAGCGTATTCCCAGAAGTCTCTGCTGCATGTTAGTGAAGTCAGGAATACCGAACACTTTCTGGATTTTACAGCTCTGGACCAGGCCTAGGACCACAACAGTCCCACTTTCAGGGAAGTCTTATATCGAAGGGATCAATTAACCAACTTACCCCGATCTCTTAGAGTGTCTTCTGTGTGATGGTAAAGTAATACCGACACTTTCGGGATTTTACAGCTCTGGACCAGGCCTAGGACCACAACAGTCCCACTTTCAGGGAAGTCTTATATCGAAGGGATCAATTAACCAACTTACCCCGATCTGTTAGAGTGTCTTCTGTGTGATGGTAAAGTAATACCGAACACTTTCGGGATTTTACACACACTCACACACACACACACACACACACACACACACACATACACACACACACACACACACACACACACACACACACACACACACACACACACACACACACACACACACACACACACACACACACACGCACACACACACACACACACACACACACACACACACACACACACACACACACACACACACACACACACACACACACACATACACACACACACACACACACACACACACTCACACACACACACACACACACACACACACACACACACACACACACACACACACACACACACACACACACACACACACACACACTCACACACACACACACACACACACACACACACACACACACACACACACACACACACTCACACACACACTCACACACACACACACACACACACACACACACACACACACACACACACACACTCTCTCACACACACACACACACACACACACACACACACACACACACATACACGCGCGTGAGCGAGTGTGTGTATGAGTGTGTAAATAATTTGTTAACAATTATTTCTCTCTATTAAACTATGTAAAAAATACAAATTATTCAATGATATAAACTATTTCTTAAAATATTTTCTTACAGTCATCTACCTATCTTGTCTAACATTTAATCTACTTACATTTGAAATGTGAATTATTTTATGATATTATTAAATAGTAACCTATATAAATTTTACTAAAATTTGCATTTTCATACTATATGAAAAATAAATTACCCTTTTTAAATATAATTTTAATTTATATTGTACAGCTGTTACGTAAAATATTTCTTATGAATTTAAAAAAGTTTTGCAACTTCGTCATGTAATTGATTTCCATATTACGTGTTGACGGCTAAACCCGTTTTAACAGTTAGCTAGCTATAGCCCACTCTATTATGTTAATAAAAGCGAAGAATTATGATTAATAGCTTTTTTAAATGTTTGTTTTTTTGTTATTTTATAATCTATTTATTTTTTTCTGTTTGAAAGTGATAGACGACTAGTGTAACAGAAATTGTATACATTGAAGTAACAGTCCTTTAAAAAATAGATAGCTTATACTTATAATTTAACCTAATAAAAAGATCTTAACGAGGTTGTATGCACTTTTTAATAATTTTTTTCTTGTTTTTTAAAATGACGGCAATTATTACTCAACGAAAGGCAATTGCTGTCTTTGGAGTGTTACAGAGACATGTTGGGAATATCCTAGGTGAGGAGGCGACTAGGAGAGTAGGACGGGGGACGGTGTTGAAATTGGAAATATTTTAAAGTCTAACAAAATTAATCAAGAAAATGTTGAAGTATTTGAGAAATTGGAGCAGAAGGACATGTTGCTGATCTAGGAAATAGTTTTAGAATCAATTTGGTAATTTAATTATTCTGACGGTGCGACCACCAACCTTCTGAAGGACGCGACAAATAGCTAATTCTTCTGTATCTATGAAACTGGGTAAGTAGAATATGTTTAAATACAGCTAATTTCCAAATTTTTAACGTTTCCAAAAAATTACTTTATTTTCAATGTCTAGAGTAAAGTTTAGGAAACGGAAATTGTAAAATTATTAATTTGGTCTCAATCAGGAGATTTTATGATTTGTAATTCATATCAGCAACCTGTTAGCAGAGGAAAGCACGAGCTACACCTAACGGATATTTTTAGCGCTTTGTGCGCACTGTCACCCACACGCATTAACGCTTTTGTGTCATTTTTACACCATAAATATAATTAAACGCAATTAATAAAACTCTTTACTCACAATGAAATTTATTTATTTATTACAAAGTTTTGTGTGTTTCAGTTACAAAATAATCATCTTCAGAAGAACCCTAAATGGTCTTAAAGAAGCAATTAAAGCGTAGTTATAGAAAATAAATTACTTTCATTGTGGTTCTTGAGTTTTATTTTCTTGGATTTATTTCATTTATATTCTAATTCATGTTTAGTATTCATGTGTATGGCATCATTAGTTAGTGCTCATGTGTATGGCATCATTAGTTAGTGCTCATGTGTATGGCATCATTGGTTAGTGTTCATGTGTATGGCATCATTAGTTAGTGCTCATGTGTATGGCATCATTAGTTAGTGCTCATGTGTATGGCATCATTGGTTAGTGTTCATGTGTATGGCATCATTAGTTAGTGCTCATGTGTATGTCATCATTAGTTAGTGCTCATTGTATTTAGCATTGAAATATGTTTACTTCACGGGTTTCTACTAGCATTTATATGACTATAACTTTACAAGGTTAATAGAAATACTGTTGTTACACTTTGAGGGGTTTTTACATTTACAATTTAGATTGTTAGTTATTATAGAATATTTATGTGGTCCTATATTTTAGATTTCTGAAGAGATTTATATGGCATTTATGTCTCATATTTTACATTATTTCTTTGTTTTTAAGAAATATTTGATCTCATGTCTTGGGAAAATCATACTAATTTAAGAAATAATATGTCCTAGGCGGAAATAGTTTAAATACCCGATCAGCTGACGCTCTTTACCAGTGCAAATTTGCAAACTGTTTTATTTTATTTGGTTTTTAATAATTGTTCAGTTACACAGTAGAAACGAAAATACCATAATCCAAACTAACTTAACCCTCACAACACTTATGTTCTGAGTTCTTACATAATTTTATTGGCCATCTCTTGGAAACACAATTAAGTTGTACTATAATTCTTGTTTATTACACCACCATAATAAGTACGTATCAAACTTAAGTAAATATTGTGAAACTATAACAAAAGTGATAAATTACAAGTATTGTAAAACACACTTATACGAAAGCCCTGTTCACATGCATACGGTGGAGGGCAGCGTTGTGTTAAATATTGCAAAAGTGAGGTTCTCGTGATTGGTAATTGTGTGTTGGGATCGGATGGGATGCATGCACTGGTCAATTAGTGAGTGGCGTGACTTAGCGTGCTGACCTCTGACCCTAGTCGTGCCCTCGTGCCTACATTTACATCCCTTACATCAGCCACATTTAATTATTCGTTTATTGTCTACGTCGCTTGCCACCAATGAGGAGATGCCCTGTTAAAATAAGACCAATAAACTTCCAAAGTACATTCAACATTGCTTTTAAAGCATTTAGCCGAGGATTAATTAATACAACTCCGATCATATATGTTGTGCGTTTGTAAAGAGATTTTAAAGCGAGTAGAAAACAAAGTAATTAAAACTAGACGTTAAAGTCACTCAGGAAATTATTTTCTAGTCTCCGTGTGTTACATGTATTACACAACTCTTTAAATTATCTGATCAGGTTAGAACGGCAAAAAAAATTTAATTATATTATAAAATATAAAAATTAAATAATTACAAGAAAAAAGCGTTCTGACTATAGCGAAAATCATTGATTAGTATTTATTGTAGTTTTTTGAGATTTTAAAGCCTGATTTTCGTAGAACTTAAATCTCACAGCGAATGAAATATCCCAGTTAGTTACAATGTACGTGTTACAGTAGAATGTACAGAAATGTAACTTGACTAGTCAACGTTAAACCAGTGAAAAGATATGTTCTCGTAAACAGTAGAACTGATTTTTCAACAGTCTTTTAATCATTTAAATACAGTTATTTTTTCTAAGCTTTTCATGTCACAGAGTTTAGATCTTGCTATTCGAATTATCTTTATACGAAACCACGGGCATTATAACTAACGGTTTTTACACAATCCACGTTTGTAACATGTACAAACATTATATTGGGACATGTAACTTTTTATTTAATAATAGCAATGGTAAACATTATTTTATTCATTATAAAAAGATTTTGCAAAGTGTAACACTTTAGATGGTGTTACATATTAAATTGGATAATTCAGAAAACAAACGAGAATGTATTCAAAATTGTAACAATATACAACTATATCAAAAAAATTGTGATTTATTAGAAATATTTTTAATGAGATCTCTGGTTGATAGTGACATCTGTCGGAAGAGTTTAAAAACAAGTAAATTAAAGTAGGGATGCGCCCACCCGGATGCGCAGTAGGTAGGAAGGTTGCTTGCGACCATAGTTTTAACCCTCTTTTAGCCAAAATGTGAAAGGCAACGGACGTATCCGAGAGCGAGGAAATTTTCTTTAGTTTTCAAAATTTAATGTAATACTTAATTTCTTAAATATGTTATAATCATGGTGTAGAAGACAGCGTACGTAGCCAAGTACAAAGATGGGACGCTGAAGTTACTGAAGGTATTTCGTGAGACTTTTCCGCTAGAAGGATGCGAGGCTACGACATGGGAATACAGCTAAGTGGACGATTTCAAACTTTAGAGATTTATTACAAAATTTAAAATGTTAGACAGTTTAACTCAAATTAATGAACCTTGAACTTTTTAACAAGTATATCAATGTAATTTATGCATCATTTGGTGCACTTGTGTTCACCTTGAATTGTAAGATTTTATTATTATAAAAAAAAGGCAAGTAAACTCGAGTACAGATCCATTTCCAGCCATTGATTGATCCATTGATTGATTGCTATACGTAAAAATTCATAAGTTAAATATTAAATGTACAATAATCCGTAACTGAAGCAATGTCTAGACATTTGTATCATGATTATAATTTATGTTTTTTTTTTTTGTTAAATAAAATGAGTGTAATTTGCTTTAATTGAATTTCAAAAGAGTAATTATTTAACCTTATTTCCTTTGGATTACTTTTTCTTTGAAACAGGAATCCAGGTTATATCAAGACAAATTATGAACATTCTTCTTTTGTAATTTTCAAATGAAACCTCTATGAACATGTGAAACGTCTCGAAAAACTTCTGTCTTTGGTCATATTGGACGAATAACAAAATATAGAAATATTATACGTTTCAATGGCAGCAGGAAGAACTTAGCTTCTAATCTAGATGTCCTCAACTTCGATCTCCATTAACGTCAAAATGAATTTTTGTATAATATATTGGCGATATATTTTATGAAATATTATTTGGAATATTTTACTATGGTTTAATATTAAATAATACAAACAATGTCTAACCCCAAATATTTTTATTCTAGTCTTGTTATATCCTCAGATACATTGGTTACTATGTAACCGAAATGTCCATAAGACCAGAACAAAAATATTTCGGGTTAGACAGTGTGTGTAATATTTATTAATATATTTACATACATATTAAATACAATAACTGAACCATACATATATTTTCTGAAGGTTGTTAGGGAGTAGACATAGACTTCAGTAGAGAATATAACAGACGAAATCCTCCTACGCTAGACATTACCCTACTCGCAGTACTAATCGATAAGTATTTGTATTTTTTATTTAGACCTATTTTACGCCCCCGACTGTACTAATGATGGCCATAAAACAAACCCTAAATGTAAGCATGTGTAGTATAACCAACCCAAAATGTAAGCATGTATAGGAAGTAAAACAAACCCTAAATGTAAGCATGTGCAGGAAGTTAAACAAACCCTAAATGTAAGCATGCGTAGGAAGTAAAACAAACCCTAAATGTAAGCATGTGTAGGAAGTAAAACAAACCCTAAATGTAAGCATGTGTAGGAAGTTAAACAAACCCTAAATGTAGGCGTGTGTAGGAAGTAAAACAAACCCTAAATGTAAGCATGTGTAGGAAGTAAAACAAACCCTAAATGTAAGCGTGTGTAGGAAGTAAAACAAACCCTAAATGTAAGCATGTGTAGGAAGTAAAACAAACCCTAAATGTAAGCATGTGTAGGAAGTAAAACAAACCCTAAATGTAAGCATGTGTAGGAAGTAAAACAAACCCTAAATGTAAGCATGTGTAGGAAGTAAAACAAACCCTAAATGTAAGCGTGTGTAGGAAGTAAAACAAACCCTAAATGTAAGCATGTGTAGGATGTTAAACAAACCCTAAATGTAAGCATGTGTAGGATGTTAAACAAACCCTAAATGTAAGCATGTGTAGGAAGTAAAACAAACCCTATATGTAAGCATATGTAGGAAGTAAAAAAAACCCTATATGTAAGCATATGTAGGAAGTAAAACAAACCCTAAATGTAAGCGTGTGTATGAAGTAAAACAAACCCTAAATGTAAGCATGTGTAGGAAGTAAAACCAACCCAAAATGTAAGCATGTGTAGGAAGTTAAACAAACCCTAAATGTAAGCATGTGTAGGAAGTAAAACGAACCCTAAATGTAAACATGTGTAGGAAGTAAAACAAACCCTATATGTAAGCATATGTAGGAAGTAAAACACACCCTATATGTAAGCATATGTAGGAAGTAAAACAAACCCTAAATGTAAGAGTGTGTATGAAGTAAAACAAACCCTAAATGTAAGCATGTGTAGGAAGTAAAACCAACCCAAAATGTAAGCATGTGTAGGAAGTTAAACAAACCCTAAATGTAAGCATGTGTAGGAAGTAAAACAAACACTAAATGTAAGCATGTGTAGGAAGTAAAACAAACCCTAAATGTAAACATGTGTAGGAAGTAAAACAAACCCTATATGTAGGCATATGTAGGAAGTAAAACAAACCCTAAATGTAAGCATATGCAGGAAGTAAAACAAACCCTAAATGTAAGCATGTGTAGGAAGTAAAAAAAAACCTTAAATGTAAGCATGTATAGGAAGTAAAACAAACCCTAAATGTAAGCATGTGTAGGAAGTAAAACAAACCCTATATGTAAGCATATGTAGGAAGTAAAACAAACCCTATACGTAGGACGTAAAACAAACCCTAAATGTAAGCATGTGTAGGAAGTAAAACAAACCCTATATGTAAGCATATGTAGGAAGTAAAAAAAACCCTATATGTAAGCATATGTAGGAAGTAAAACAAACCCTAAATGTAAGCATATGTAGGAAGTAAAACAAACCCTAAATGTAAGCGTGTGTATGAAGTAAAACAAACCCTAAATGTAAGCATGTGTAGGAAGTAAAACAAAACCTAAATGTAAGCATGTGTAGGAAGTAAAACAAACCCTAAATGTAAGCATGTGTAGAAAGTAAAACAAACATTAAATATAAGCATGTGTAGGAAGTAAAACAAACCCTAAATGTAAGCATGTGTAGGAAGTAAAACAAACCCTAAATGTAAGCATGTATAGGAAGTAAAACAAACATTAAATATAAGCATGTATAGGAAGTAAAACAAACCCTAAATGTAAGCATGTGTAGGAAGTAAAACAAACCCTAAATGTAAGCATGTGTAGGAAGTAAAACAAACCCTAAATGTAAGCATGTGTAGGAAGTAAAACAAACCCTAAATGTAAGCATGTGTAGGAAGAAAAACAAACCCTAAATGTAAGCATGTGTAGGAAGTAAAACAAACCCTAAATGTAAGCATGTGTAGGAAGTAAAACAAACCCTAAATGTAAGCATGTGTAGGAAGTAAAACAAACCCTAATGTAAGCATGTGTAGGAAGTAAAACAAACATTAAATATAAGCATGTATAGGAAGTAAAACAAACCCTAAATGTAAGCATGTGTAGGAAGTAAAACCAACCCAAAATGTAAGCATGTGTAGGAAGTTAAACAAACCCTAAATGTAAACATGTGTAGGAAGTAAAACAAACCCTATATGTAAGCATATGTAGGAAGTAAAACAAACCCTATATGTAAGCATATGTAGGAAGTAAAACAAACCCTAAATGTAAGCTTGTGTATGAAGTAAAACAAAATCTAAATGTAAGCATGTGTAGGAAGTAAAACAAACCCTAAATGTAAACATGTGTAGGAAGTAAAACAAACTCTATATGTAAGCATATGTAGGAAGTAAAACAAACCCTATATGTAAGCATATGTAGGAAGTAAAACAAACCCTAAATGTAAGCATATGTAGGAAGTAAAACAAACCCTAAATGTAAGCATGTGTATTAAGTAAAACAAACCCTAAATGTAAGCATGTATAGGAAGTAAAACAAACCCTAAATGTAAGCATGTGTAGGAAGTAAAACAAACCATATATGTAGGCATTTGTAGGAAGTAAAACAAACCCTATATGTAAGCATATGTAGGAAGTAAAACAAACCCTAAATGTAAGCATGTGTAGGAAGTAAACCAAACCCTAAATGTAAGCATATGTAGGAAGTAAAACAAACCCTAAATGTAAGCATGTATAGGAAGTAAAACAAACCCTAAATGTCAGCATGTGTAGGAAGTAAAAAAAACCCTATATGTAAGCATATGTAGGAAGTAAAACAAACCCTATATGTAAGCATATGTAGGAAGTAAAACCAACCCTAAATGTAAGCATATGTAGGAAGTAAAACAAACCCTAAATGTAAGCATGTGTAGGAAGTAAAACAAACCCTAAATATAAGCATGTGTAGGAAGTAAAACAAACCCTAAATGTAAGCATGTATAGGAAGTAAAACAAACATTAAATGTAAGCATGTATAGGAAGTAAAACAAACCCTAAATGTAAGCATGTGTAGGAAGTAAAACAAACATTAAATATAAGCATGTGTAGGAAGTAAAACAAACCCTAAATGTAAGCATGTATAGGAAGTAAAACAAACATTAAATATAAGCATGTGTAGGAAGTAAAACAAACCCTAAATGTATGCATGTGTAGGAAGTAAAACAAACATTATATATAAGCATGTGTAGGAAGTAAAACAAACCCTAAATGTAAGCATGTATAGGAAGTATAACAAACATTAAATATAAGCATGTATAGGAAGTAAAACAAACCCTAAATGTAAGCATGTATAGGAAGTAAAACAAACCCTAAATGTAAGCATGTATAGGAAGTAAAACAAACATTAAATATAAGCATGTGTAGGAAGTAAAACAAACCCTAAATATAAGCATGTGTAGGAAGTAAAACAAACATTAAACGTAAGCATGTATAGGAAGTAAAACAAACCCTAAATGTAAGCATGTGTAGGAAGTAAAACAAACCCTAAATGTAAGCATGGGTAGGAAGTAAAACAAACCCTAAATGTAAGCATGTATAGGAAGTAAAACAAACATTAAATATAAGCATGTGTAGGAAGTAAAACAAACCCTAAATGTAAGCATGTATAGGAAGTAAAACAAACATTAAATATAAGCATGTGTAGGAAGTAAAACAAACCCTAAATGTAAGCATGTATAGGAAGTAAAACAAACATTAAATATAAGCATGTGTAGGAAGTAAAACAAACCCTAAATGTAAGCATGTATAGGAAGTAAAACAAACCCTAAATGTAAGCATGTATAGGAAGTAAAACAAACATTAAATATAAGCATGTATAGGAAGTAAAACAAACCCTAAATGTAAGCATGTATAGGAAGTAAAACAAACATTAAATATAAGCATGTGTAGGAAGTAAAACAAACCCTAAATATAAGCATGTGTAGGAAGTAAAACAAACATTAAATGTAAGCATGTCAAGGAAGTAAAACAAACCCTAAATGTAAGCATGTGTAGGAAGTAAAACAAACCCTAAATGTAAGCATGGGTAGGAAGTAAAACAAACCCTAAATGTAAGCATGTGTAGAAAGTAAAACAAACATTTAATGTAAGCATGTATAGGAAGTAAAACAAACCCTAAATGTAAGCATGTGTAGGAAGTAAAACAAACCCTAAATGTAAGCATGTGTAGGAAGTAAAACAAACCCTAAATGTAAGCATGTGTAGAAAGTAAAACAAACATTAAATGTAAGCATGTATAGGAAGTAAAACAAACCCTAAATGTAAGCATGCGTAGGAAGTAAAACAAACCCTAAATGTAAGCATGTGTAGAAAGTAAAACAAACATTAAATGTAAGCATGTATAGGAAGTAAAACAAACCCTAAATATAAGCATGTGTAGGAAGTAAAACAAACCCTAAATGTAAGCATGTATAGGAAGTAAAACAAACCCTAAATGTAAGCATGTATAGGAAGTAAAACAAACATTAAATATAAGCATGTATAGGAAGTAAAACAAACCCTAAATGTAAGCTTGTATAGGAAGTAAAACAAACCCTAAATGTAAGCATGTATAGGAAGTAAAACAAACCCTAAATGTAAGCATGTATAGGAAGTAAAACAAACATTAAATATAAGCATGTGTAGGAAGTAAAACAAACCCTAAATGTAAGCAAGTATAGGAAGTAAAACAAACATTAAATATAAGCATGTGTAGGAAGTAAAACAAACCCTAAATGTAAGCATGTATAGGAAGTAAAACAAACATTAAATATAAGCATGTGTAGGAAGTAAAACAAACCCTAAATGTAAGCATGTATAGGAAGTAAAACAAACCCTAAATGTAAGCAAGTATAGGAAGTAAAACAAACATTAATTATAAGCATGTATAGGAAGTAAAACAAACCCTAAATGTAAGCATGTATAGGAAGTAAAACAAACAATTAATATAAGCATGTGTAGGAAGTAAAACAAACCCTAAATATAAGCATGTGTAGGAAGTAAAACAAACATTAAATGTAGGCATGTATAGGAAGTAAAACAAACCCTAAATGTAAGCATGTGTAGGAAGTAAAACAAACCCTAAATGTAAGCATGGGTAGGAAGTAAAACAAACCCTAAATGTAAGCATATGTAGAAAGTAAAACAAACATTAAATGTAAGCATGTATAGGAAGTAAAACAAACCCTAAATGTAAGCATGTATAGGAAGTAAAACAAACCTTAATGTAAGCATGTGTAGGAAGTAAAACAAACCCTAAATGTAAGTATGTGTAGGAAGTAAAACAAACCCTAAATGTAAGCATGTGTAGAAAGTAAAACAAACATTAAATGTAAGCATGTATAGGAAGTAAAACAAACCCTAAATGTAAGCATGTATAGGAAGTAAAACAAACCCTAAATGTAAGCATGTGTAGGAAGTAAAACAAACATTAAATGTAAGCATGTATAGGAAGTAAAACAAACCCTAAATGTAAGCATGTGTAGAAAGTAAAACAAACATTAAATGTAAGCATGTATAGGAAGTAAAACAAACCCTAAATGTAAGCATGTGTAGGAAGTAAAACAAACCCTAAATGTAAGCATGTATAGGAAGTAAAACAAACCCTAAATGTAAGCATGTGTAGGAAGTAAAACAAACCCTAAATGTAAGTATGTGTAGGAAGTAAAACAAACCCTAAATGTAAGCATGTGTAGAAAGTAAAACAAACATTAAATGTATGCATGTATAGGAAGTAAAACAAACCCTAAATGTAAGCATGTATAGGAAGTAAAACAAACCCTAAATGTAAGCATGTGTAGGAAGTAAAACAAACCCTAAATGTAAGCATGTGTAGGAAGTAAAACAAACCCTAAATGTAAGCATGTGTAGGAAGTAAAACAAACCCTAAATGTAAGCATGTATAGGAAGTAAAACAAAATTCGTTACTTAAAAGATGCCTACTTAGTCTATATTACTTTATATAATTATTTTGATGTTTAATGCATCCCACCTAGAACGACTATATTCACCTACGAAGGACAGGATAGGCTGAAGTGTTGTGGTAGCGTTGAGGCGGGATTATTCCCATGTTAGAGGGTATAAAGTGTCTCGTGTCAGAAATAAACCTTATTCAAGAGATAGATCCAACACAAACTTTATGACTACGCATCACAGGTTAGAGAGAATGATGAGGGAGAACAGGTGGAATAAGGCAAGACTAAGGGAAGGACGTAATGATCCCCTACTTCGGGTTGGACCGAGTGGGAAGTGTTGCCTTCCAGAGGCGTACATCTTGTCTCGAGCATGGAGAAGTATGTAAACCCTATTATCTAATAGGGTCATTAAAGCAGACATTTTCCCTTGCGAAAATATACTACTAACATATTTGTGAAAGCCAAGTAGTTAGCCTGTTGTCCAGACTTTGTGTATAATAACCAAGCAGTTTAGTGGGCGTGATTAAATTTGCTATAATTATCACGTTATCCAGCCATTATACGTAATATCTCACCCAAGTCAGTGAATGTGGTAATGGCGTTATATTATTAGGTTTTTATAGCGGTTTCATATAATAACGGTTAAGCAGGGGGAAGTAATAAGGAACAATTAACTTTAAATAATTAAAGTATCCTAGCTCTTTATTATTAAACAAATTCTTTTAAATAACTTTAATAATTAATGGCAATAACTTATGCATACACCTAATAACTACACATGATTAGTGTTCATGAATTAAAACACACGTTTCATAGATTAAGGGGAAATAAGAATATTTGAATAATTTATTAAAGTAAAGTAAATATGAATCAATATGTCATTCATGTTTATTTTTGTGAGATTTTTGGTTGAACAATGCTTTCGAGTTTGTGTACACTTTCATAGTTTGGATAAACTGTTACGAGTGTTGTATCCCTGGCCACCACTGTCGGATTCATTTTTAAATAATTATATTGTGATAACGGGGTGGTAAGCTCCATCACTTTGACCAACTCATGGCCACTGTTACGCATAATTTCTGGAAACACTGATTAGGCTTTAAGGTAGTTATTACTTTACCAAGTCACAGCTGAGGAATGTTGACCAGATAAAATAATTAAATATTTTATTGCCTGGCAATTGTAGTAATTACAGTAGAATCTAGAAAATCCGAGTCCTAATATTTCGAGCTTCCGTTAAATTCGAGCCTATTTCTATTTCAGCCTATTTTATCTATTTGACAGGAGATAATGAGTCGGGCTTCCAAGATATGTTTATATCAATACGATATCAAAGTAAATGATGAGTCGGGCTTCCAAGAAATGTTTATAGCCAAACGGTATGCAAAGAAAATGATGAGTCGGGCTTCCAAGATATGTTTATAGCCATACAGTATCAATGTATTTGAGTAGGGCTTCCAAGATATGTTTATATCAATACGGTATCAAAGTAAATGATGAGTCGGGCTTCCAAGAAATGTTTATAGCCATACAGTATCAAAGTAAATGATGAGTCGGGCTTCCAAGATATGTTTATAGCCATACAGTATCAAAGTAAATGATGAGTAGGGCTTCCAAGATATGTTTATAGCCATACAGTATCAATGTATTTGAGTAGGGGTTCCAAGATATGTTTATATCAATACGGTATCAAAGTAAATGATGAGTCGGGCTTCCAAGAAATGTTTATAGCCATACAGTATCAAAGTAAATGATGAGTAGGGGTTCCAAGAAATGTTTATATCAATATGGTATCAAAGTAAATGATGAGTCGGGCTTCCAAGATATGTTTATAGCCATACAGTATCAATGTATTTGAGTAGGGCTTCCAAGAAATGTTTATAGCCATACAGTATCAAAGTAAATGATGAGTCGGGCTTCCTAGATATGTTTATAGCCATACAGTATCAAAGTAAATGATGAGTCGGGCTTCCAAGAAATGTTTATAGCCATACAGTATCAAAGTAAATGATGAGTCGGGCTTCCAAGATATGTTTATAGCCATACAGTATCAATGTATTTGAGTAGGGCTTCCAAGAAATGTTTATAGCCATACAGTATCAAAGTAAATGATGAGTCGGGCTTCCAAGATATGTTTATATCAATACGGTATCAAAGTAAATGATGAGTCGGGCTTCCAAGAAATGTTTATAGCCATACAGTATCAAAGTAAATGATGAGTCGGGCTTCCAAGATATGTTTATAGCCATACAGTATCAATGTATTTGAGTAGGGGTTCCAAGATATGTTTATATCAATATGGTATCAAAGTAAATGATGAGTCGGGCTTCCAAGATATGTTTATAGCCATACAGTATCAATGTATTTGAGTAGGGGTTCCAAGATATGTTTATATCAATATGGTATCAAAGTAAATGATGAGTCGGGCTTCCAAGATATGTTTATAGCCATACAGTATCAATGTATTTGAGTAGGGGTTCCAAGATATGTTTATATCAATATGGTATCAAAGTAAATGATGAGTCGGGCTTCCAAGATATGTTTATAGCCATACAGTATCAATGTATTTGAGTAGGGGTTCCAAGATATGTTTATATCAATATGGTATCAAAGTAAATGATGAGTCAGGCTTCCAAGATATGTTTATAGCCATACAGTATCAATGTATTTGAGTAGGGGTTCCAAGATATGTTTATATCAATATGGTATCAAAGTAAATGATGAGTCAGGCTTCCAAGATATGTTTATAGCCATACAGTATCAATGTATTTGAGTAGGGGTTCCAAGATATGTTTATATCAATATGGTATCAAAGTAAATGATGAGTCGGGCTTCCAAGATATGTTTATAGCCATACAGTATCAATGTATTTGAGTAGGGGTTCCAAGATATGTTTATATCAATATGGTATCAAAGTAAATGATGAGTCGGGCTTCCAAGATATGTTTATAGCCATACAGTATCAATGTATTTGAGTAGGGGTTCCAAGATATGTTTATATCAATATGGTATCAAAGTAAATGATAAGTCGGGCTTCCAAGATATGTTTATAGCCATACAGTATCAATGTATTTGAGTAGGGGTTCCAAGATATGTTTATATCAATATGGTATCAAAGTAAATGATGAGTCGGGCTTCCAAGATATGTTTATAGCCATACAGTATCAATGTATTTGAGTAGGGGTTCCAAGATATGTTTATATCAATATGGTATCAAAGTAAATGATGAGTCGGGCTTCCAAGATATGTTTATAGCCATACAGTATCAATGTATTTGAGTAGGGGTTCCAAGATATGTTTATATCAATATGGTATCAAAGTAAATGATGAGTCAGGCTTCCAAGATATGTTTATAGCCATACAGTATCAATGTATTTGAGTAGGGGTTCCAAGATATGTTTATATCAATATGGTATCAAAGTAAATGATGAGTCGGGCTTCCAAGATATGTTTATAGCCATACAGTATCAATGTATTTGAGTAGGGGTTCCAAGATATGTTTATATCAATATGGTATCAAAGTAAATGATGAGTCGGGCTTCCAAGATATGTTTATAGCCATACAGTATCAATGTATTTGAGTAGGGGTTCCAAGATATGTTTATATCAATATGGTATCAAAGTAAATGATGAGTCAGGCTTCCAAGATATGTTTATAGCCATACAGTATCAATGTATTTGAGTAGGGGTTCCAAGATATGTTTATATCAATATGGTATCAAAGTAAATGATGAGTCGGGCTTCCAAGATATGTTTATAGCCATACAGTATCAATGTATTTGAGTAGGGGTTCCAAGATATGTTTATATCAATATGGTATCAAAGTAAATGATGAGTCGGGCTTCCAAGATATGTTTATAGCCATACAGTATCAATGTATTTGAGTAGGGGTTCCAAGATATGTTTATATCAATATGGTATCAAAGTAAATGATGAGTAGAGCTTCCAAGATATGTTTATATCAATATGGTATCAAAGTAAATGATGAGTCGGGCTTCCAAGATATGTTTATAGCCATACAGTATCAATGTATTTGAGTAGGGGTTCCAAGATATGTTTATATCAATATGGTATCAAAGTAAATGATGAGTCGGGCTTCCAAGATATGTTTATAGCCATACAGTATCAATGTATTTGAGTAGGGGTTCCAAGATATGTTTATATCAATATGGTATCAAAGTAAATGATGAGTCGGGCTTCCAAAAAATGTTTATAGCCTTACAGTATCAAAGTAAATGAGTAGGGCTACCAAGAAATGTTTATATCAATACGGTATGCAAAAGAAATGAGCCGGACTTTCAAAAGATTGTCATATAAAGTTCTATAAACTTATTTAGAGCATTTTAAATTATAGCATTAAGGTTTATTAAACATCCAATTTTTTCTGATGCACGGGAACGTATTTCCGCGAAATCCTAGTTTTGGAAGGAGTTTCGGTAGCATCTACCTCGAATTATGGAGAGTTTACTGTATTACTAACGCACTCAGCCTTCTAGGCCAACCACTGCTGCCTTGAGATTGCTGCGCATAAAGTTATGGACACAACCTAAACAACCAAAGCGACTGCTATAAATTTATATTGGATAAATTATACTCATGTCATAAAAACAATTATTGTTGGACTAATAAAAACTCATAATAAATATACGAACACGATCCAACAAATCACTTTTATAAATAACGTATCCATAAACCATTAAGTAGATTATTGAATCCATAAGATTTATCTGTAGTATAATAAATGAAATTGAAACAACATATAAAATTCCTGTCAACAATAGTCATGAAATAGGCGCTTTGGTCGCGAAAATCATTCGGTGTGGAAACCCGCGGTGACTAATATATTGCGTTCCTTTGGCCATAAAGTATTCCTTGCGCCTGTAATGATTAGATTGCGATACGCCGAGGCTGGCAGAAAGACGAATTATAATACGGCGTGTTAAACCGACCATTACATAACGTATTACAATACAGTTTGTACATGTGTGACTTATGCCTGACAGTCGACACAATCTGCTGACAGTCTGTTAGGGAACATTACACGCCTCAAACAGTCAAAGCCCGATACAATAGTATTTAATTCTGGCGCCAGATTGCGCTTGACAACTCTATTTCGCTCGACGGAATAAAGACGATGTGATTGCACAGAAATTGGGACATTTCGTGAACGTTCAATGCAAACACAAAAGGCGTAAAATGATAATGCTTCAAAAGCTATTACTCCACAAACACGGCAAATCGAACGTGATATCATTTGAAGCTGTTACAATTAGGCGATACACTTTGAAACTCCTGTTTCCGAAGATGGAGGAATTGCTGAGAAGATTTCGAACTGGACAGCTGATACAGCAGTAACACGTGTTTTCATCTCTTATTTAGGCTGCCTTCAAATAATTTCCTCTCAGATCCAATCCTTATACTTTTAAAGAATAATAACCTGAACAAATAGAAGCAATTAATTATAAAAATATTTTAGGCTATATAGATGAATACTGGGCAACATTTTTAACAACTATTTGAACAATTCAAATAGCAATAATTTTATAAAAAGACATTTTGTTTTTCATGAAGCAAATAGATTGAACTTTACTTAATTATTGTTCTGATCTATTTGTTGTTAATATTTAAATAATATTTACTATTTGAATTCTCAAGGCCTATAATTAAAAAAAACCTTAAAATTATTTATAATTTATTTATTGTAATGAATATTGGTTCAAGCCGGACTCTAATATATAACAGTTATTAAATTTTACATCGTCACAGAGGTTTTGACCAGTCATTTATAAGAACATCCGAAATAATTATTTTATATATTTAAAAAATCCTATTATATTTCATATAATATAATTAGACTCTATGAAGGGGATAATGACTGTTCTGTTTAATACACGTTTTTGTAAAGGGAGAATATAACTTCTTACTTGAAATAACTGACAGTTTGCAACAATAATGACTCACTCTAGAAGTCATATATCACAACTGTAGTTATACATCTTTTTGTTGTTGTTTTCTCCTTTTTGGTATATGTGATATTCTTGTTTTTGTTTTGATTCTGGGACTTACACTTTTCTGGTGTACCGATGAACTGGTTTTTCGTTTCTCTTTCAAATTCACTTCGGTTTATATGTTTCTTATCACAGCAGCACTATATTCTACCCTTGGAGTAGTAGCAACGCAGATTATGCGTCATTAGAGACTTTAACAGTGGCGTGAATAGAGTAATTAACTCTAGTGATCACTCTAGTTTGTAACTTCTTGTTTGCTAGATTGTAATTTTGTAAATGATGATGACATGGACATCGAAATGTACACAAGAGTTTAATCTTAAGTAACTTGTTTTATTTGTTAATTTTAATTATTTTTATCGTATTGGGGTTCTTTCCAATATTTTCATTGTAATATATTGTACCTTTGTGCTCTTGATTTGTGTATCAAGTAATTTTATTTTGATAATTTTATGTTCTGTATATAATTGCGGCTGCATCGTTGGAAAATATATAATTTATTAGTTTTATTATTCTTATCTAAAATGAAATAAAATATTACATTTTTTTAATTGCGCACAAGAAAAATTACACTGCTTTTGAAAATCGACTTCAGCCATACATTATCCGTGCCCGGAATTCACCAGTCGTTTCTAACATATTGTGAAATATTAATTTTCTCTTTTCGGAGATAGAGCTTACGATAGTACGATTACACTGTAGACAAGATTAGATCGCTCTCATTCGTCCCGACAAAAACCAGTTAATCTGATTATTCTACACTTACAGCTAATTTTTAACGAGTTTCAGCCACAATTATACCAGTTCGATACCTGTTATCGATTCTATCTAGAATTTACAAAATGCAAATTACTATAGGGATATTTTATTGTTATCGCCTGTCGATTTCTCCCACGTAAAGTTTAATACACAAGTATGTTTATACTAAAATAAGTCGGCTGTCTGGCAAGGCGAGGAGGGCGTTATCTGATGGATCCAAACCCTATCGCGTCGGCCACGTAATATCAGCAAATAAACAGTAGTTATTTAGTTAAATAAACCCACTTGAATGTATTGGCATTCGTAACAGTAGCCGACCGGTCATTTGTTTCTATACATGTGATTATACTTTATGCACGGCAATTTAAAGTAATAAGTCAAACTCAATAAGATACGGCTTGCCTTATTGGTTTTCTTATTGCTTATTGCTTTTGGTATTATTTACTCTATAATGTTGCTGTATTGATTGGAAAACTCTGTGAATGTTTTCTGTTCTCTGAGAATGTCTAAGAATTTATTGCGTGTCAAATAACATTTCTCAATTTTAAAGCATTCAATTGTAACAAATGGTAATATAATTTTACATTGATTAATTTTTTCTGTAATAGTATGAATATTCACAAAATATTTAAAAATGCGTCATAAGGGATAATGATAAAATGAAATGGTCATAAAATTCAAAACCATAAAAGGGAACGAGCGCTAACCAAAGAGGGTTGTTTCCTATTCACAGAAACTAAATGCGATGAAATGTCGAACAAACATTTTGATTGGCTGATAGTTGATGCTACATTATTAAATAATAGCGTATTTTTTAAATAAGTAATAACTAAAACCCTAGAGCTTAGGCTTATTGTCTCTTTGATATATTTAGCTTAACTCATATTGCATGATTTAAGTAGTAATCAAAATAGATTGAAACCGATTGTAGAATATTTTTCTACGCCTTTCGAACCTTCATTTGGCCCTCTTCTATTTCTTATAAATCTGAAATACATACTATATTAGCCCAATGTTAAATAACATCTATGAATAACTGTTAAAAACATTTTTTAAGTTTAAAAATTAATAAACTTTTTTATTTACTTCGTATTAGAGGAAAATCACTTTCTAAAATTTTAAAATTATATATTTCTCGTTTTACATGAGCCCCTTCTAAAGTTTTCGAAATATTTGACTTATCTAAAAAATATTTATTTTCTTAAATCTAAAAAGTGTTTCCAATAACTATTTAAAACTTTTATAAATGTAGCAATTTAAACCTAAAGAAGGAGAATTTAAATAAAAACCACCTCCAAGGCCAGTAGCTTCCAATAATAAAATACAATTTAGGACTAACAATAGATTAAATGCGCGAAATTTGCATATATTTGACTGCGTTCACGCAGCAACAATAGCTTCCTATTAGAATGAAATTGCCTCTATAATGCTATGCTAATACAGCCTCAGATAAAAACGTCAAAACGATCGCGGTTAATTTGATATTTTCTGTTTTATTGTGCTACGGCCGTGTAAAGACTGACATTCATCCAGCTGCCAGGAGAGTCGGGCCGTTTCCTACATTCACGGGTGTAAAACCCGTTTAGGCTAACACGCATATTTCAGAGCACTGACAAAAACGACATCCTTTCCATGGCTTTGTTGTGTTTTTAGTAAGTTAAATATATGCAAAATTTGGATTATTACAAAACTTGGCGTTTTATTAAATATAAAAAATTAATTTATATGTCATATTCAAATAAATTGTTGTTTTAGAACGACGTCGATGTGTTGTGAGGCGAAGCGCACCTTCTGTCGTTTGATTGCTGGGTCACAGCCTGCGTGGTCCCATAGTGTTGTCTGTCATCGTTCTAGACACGGATCCTCACTTTACTTTAGTCCTAATCTCTTAAAACGTTTACTAACAAAAACCTGATAAAATTAATTTCATTTATAATCTTCATGGTTTTAAATGAAGAGGATCTGAAATCTCAGTTTGACTCGATGTGAATGCTTGTATAACCTTGTTGAATAATAGGTTTAATTTCAGAGAATAACTCTGAGTATGAGTGTAGGAAGACTTGTAAGAGAGTATAGGTGACGTCAATTTCAAATGAAGAGATTTCAAAGGCTTTTCTCATGGTAGTTGTTAAATTAGGTAATTATTAAATTTTAATTGAACAATTTATAAAAAAAACAATGAAAAGAACCCGATTTATCTGTTCGGTTCGATGTCATCCTACATTTCAAAATAAGGTTTTATTTGAGGAAATAATTGTGGCTAGGGGTGTCACAAGAAAGAGGAATGAATAAACTTATAAATGAAGAGATTTGTAGAGTGTTTATGTCAAAAATATTTATGAAATCAGGTATTCCTTTTTCTAAAATTTTAAACAAAGGGATTTATTAAAAATCAAGACTCCTGATTGGTCGGTTAGATATGACGTGAGCCTAAAAGTTTTAAATAAAGATAAAAAATATTTTATCTGACAGAATAATTGTGAGTAGGTTTGTAGGGAGTCAGAGAGGTGTTTAAAGTTTTAAATGCATTGGTTTATAAGGAGGTTTAAATAATTTTACTAGGTCCTTTAAGAAGGAGGTATTTGCTCACAATACGGCCTGATATCAAACAATCTTAGATTCACTTCTAGTAAAGAAGATTCTAATCATGATGGTGATTTTTGTAGTAAACACGACATTTATTTTGTTTGAAGCCTAAAGTCTTGTAATGAGAGTCCGTAGCTGCCACAGACAAATCTACATTTTATGTGTAAACGTTTATTTTGTTTGAATCCTAAAGTCTTGTAATGAGAGTCCGTAGCTGCCACAGACAAATCTACATTTTATGTGTAAACGTTTATTTTGTTTGAAGCCTAAAGTCTTGTAATAAGAGTCCGTAGCTGCCACAGACAAATCTACATCTTATGTGTAAACGTTTATTTTGTTTAAAGCCTAAAGTCTTGTAATGAGAGTCCGTAGCTGCCACAGACAAATCTACATCTTATGTGTAAACGTTTATTAAGACTTTTTCATATCTATAGTTACTGTAAACCCCTACCTCAAGCCTCTAATTCTCCTAATCAAAAACTATTTTCAACTACGTTTTGGCAACAAATTTTCTAGCCCTGGCTACCTTAGTTTCTATACCCTTATTTTCTACTGAAGTAAAGAGTAAAGTATTTTAAATAAAAGAATGAATCTAATGTGTCGCCCTATTAGAATGTATATTACAAATTATTTATATTTTACTGAAATATAATATTGTGCATATTCTTTACATTTAGGGATGCTAAAGCCACACACTTACAAAATATAAAGCCTTTAAAATAATTAAGTGTTTTCGATAATAAAATAGATGCAGTTTAAAAGATTTATTACTTTTTATTAAATAACAGTAATACTGTATTATATAACTGTATAAAAAAACTGTTGGCGTTATGTTTAATTTAAATAAATGAAACCTCTATACCACAAATGACTTTTTCTTTTATTTAAAACCTTATGTACATTTCAATCGCATAGCAATCATCCTCAGAGGTAATTTGCAATAAAAATTAAATTATATTGCATTTTTATTGTAAATTACTTCTGAGGATGATTGCTACGCAAATGTACATAAGGTTTTAAATAAAAGGAAAAGTCATTTGTGGTACAGAGGTTTCATTTATTTAAATTAAACTGTAATTTATACTAATATATATATATATATATATATATATATATATATATATATATATATATGTGTATATATATATGTGTGTATATATATATATGTGTATATATATAATATATATTAAATATGGTGATATGTTTTCTTGTAATATAGTTACTAAATTAAAAATATTTCAAAAACAAGAATACTTTTAATGAATATATTTATTCTCTTGGAATTTTAGGATTCTCATTATGTAATTATTAGTATATTTTTGATTAAATAATTTATATGATGTTTTTATTATATGTTTTATTTCATTTTGATATTTGTCTGTGGAATCTTTATTTATTTCCGTATATTGGTTTTTAGATATATAATTTTCAGTTTTATTAATATGTTCTTGTTTATCAATAATAACTACAGCATTACCTTTATCAGCTTTTGTCATAATAAGATCATTAGTTTGTAATTTTTGTTTAATTTGATGAATTTGCGAGTATTGTTTTATGTGTGTATGATTAGTTTTGTTATTTTTAATTAAATTTATTATTTCATGGGATGTTTTTATTCGCATGTTTTCTTGTTCCTCTACTTTTAATTTATTGATCGCCAATTCAGTATCTATTATTATTGTATCAATATTTCTTTTTATATCTTTCTTAAGGTTGACTTTATTATTATTTTCTAAAATTTTTATTTCATTTTGGCTGAATTTTGTATTTGTTAAATTAACAAAATTGGGGTGAAACTTATGATGTTGTATGATTACTTAATTTTTTTTATCTTTGTTTTACCTAGTTTTTTGGTTAGAGTGTTCATTTTTCTTTGTCTATATTTAAACAAAAAGATATTAATTTTATTAAATTTTTCTTCCCATTTTGTTTTATCCATAAAAAATGCTAGTTTTAAATGTAATTTATAAATTTTAAAAGTTATTTCATTTTGTTTCTTATATAAAAATTTGATTTCATTTCTAACCCACAGAATTTCTGCTTGTTTACATGTTTTTTGTGCTACATTACTTTTATTTTTAATATTAATTCGTGCATATTTAGGAACAATATTATTAATAATACATTGTTTGTTAGAAAATATATTAGAATTAGTTTTCATTAATTGAATTTTACGTTTCTGATATAAATTTAAATCTTTTGTTAAAGATGGATTACTAATAGAACCAACCTCTGTAGAGCACATATTCACAACACCAGTAGCCTAGTAAGGCAATATAATATATTTATATGGTGATATGTTTTCTTGTAATATAGTTAATAAATTAAAAACATTTGAAAAACATGAATACTTTTAATGAATAAATATATTCATTAAAAGTATTCTTGTTTTTGAAATATTTTTAATTTATTAATTATATATATATATATATATATATATATATATAAATATATATATATATATATATATATATATATATATATATATATACATATATAAAATTAAATATTTTGTATTGCAGCTAACAACTCACTCTTATACAGAATGCTAAAGCTACATTTAGAAAATGAAGAAAAAGCCAAAGAGAAACAAATAATATATCAAATAGCCCAAAAAATGGATACAATAAAATCACTATAGATAAATTAGATTAGGATTTAAAAATGAAATAAATTAAAACAACCTAAAATCGAATTACAAACACAACAAAAGGGGCCCCATTCACATACACAGGGTATAGCATAAAAGGAATAGCTAAAATACTAAAAAATAATAATGTTAACATAGCTTAAAAAACACAGGAAACAATCAATAAAATAAACCAACTGGAAAAGGTTTGTCCCACTCTTAATAACGGAATATATAAAATCGAAGGCCCAGACTGTAGTAAAATATACATAGGCCAAACAAAAAAGAAATTAGAAGACAGATATCAAGAACACCTCAATGCATATATTAAACTTGAAACTTATAACTCAAACTTAGCTACACACGCCATCAAAAACAAACACATTCCCCACATTAGAAAATATACACCTAATAAAAAAAGTACAAAAGGGCCTCAAAATGACAATCTGGGAACAACTACAAATTTATAAACATAAAAATAATATCATAAACGAACAAATTAATCAACCTAAAGTTAACCCCAAGATAAACTTAAAAGACTCCCACAGTGCAGTGAATCCCAAAACAGAACTATAACGGTACACCTTGTGACAACGGGAATTCCACACAGCTCGCAGTCTACTACAACCCCCGGTCAGTAATGCCCGATGATGGAGATACTATCAGTCTTTGAAAGTTAACTCGCATAAATATCAAGTAAGATTCTTATTTAAGTACATATAGTGAAAGTGATAAGTGAATACAAGAAAACAGTGTTGCAAATCTATAAATATATATATATATATTTACACACATATATCTACATAGGCCAATATATATTTATTATTTCAATAAGTAAAATATAAAGTCTATTATTTGTACCGTATAGGTTAAATAAACAAACAGGTAACTCTATGGTTATCCTATCAAACAGTTACTATGCATTTATCGCTAGTTTGATATTTGTTTGGGAATAAATGTTCAAACGTAATACCCACAAAACTGTATTTTTTAATCCTATATCTATCTACAATAAGGATTAAAATTATAGCCTTTTTCACAATACTTATTTCGGTATTTCATTTTCAAGTGTATTGTTACATTTATTACATTCATCTGTAACATCACACTATACAAAGGTACTGATTGTTATTACATTTCTAGTATTGAAATTATTTCAACTATTCACTTGTTTTTTAGGGTGCAAAACAACATAAGGGCTAGATATAAATAGATGTTGCCTAAGTACGTGTAATAGTGTCGTGGTAAGAGTGAAATTTCTTTTATTTAAATATTAAACACAGTTCCACCCTACGTCTTGAAAATATTATCCGAAAAATTTCTAAATTCTAATGAATAAATGGTTTACTTGTTCAAGAGTAAACATCGGTTTTAGCTCCAATGTTTTCTCAATTTGTGAAAAGCGGTGATATTCCTTTTGTATCTGCCCAGTAAGCGGGCATCACTAGCTACGAGTTGAATATATACACGTCCAGTTAGCTAAGCAGAGTACATGTTAACTGCGTTATCTGATCTAGGTATTTGCATACACCTATAAAGGCTGCCCCAATCCGATAGCAAACAAATTGATAAGTTGTATCCGTCCTACACATTGGGACAGAATTTTATGGTAATAGACCACACGTAAAGTGCACACTCTCAGAAGACACGGCCATCTTGACTCGTTCAGATAACTTGATCAATTAGCTGATACACTCATTTCCTTACCTGGCAATATAAGATTTGAAGGGTGGGCTTGCACACATGGTCTTCAAAGTTATGTTTACCTGTACAGATTAACGTCCATGAATGTTGAAAGGTTTTACATAAGGAATTGACGGTGAGAAGTTGTGAGGTATTTCATAACGGGAGTGACAATGATTAAAAATGGAAAGGTTTTATTTCGATAGAAAATATTGGTTTTAGCCACTTGCACGAGAGTGCTTTGAAGACAATGGAGTTCTCATTATGTAAATGCCAAGTAAAATAGAACTGAAAATTTACTTTGAATTTTATAATTTTTGAACGATTTTATAATATAAAAGCAATAAACCCCCTGAGTAACCAAATGGTCCCGATTTTGATCCGTGGCGTAGCCAGAAAGGGGTTAATAGAGGGGAGATTAATTATAATATATAAACACAAACATTATTTTCAAATCACATTTTAAAAAACTAAATAAATTCAATTTATGTAAAACAATTTTGCATTCATTTAATTCACACATAATCACCATTTAAATAACCACTAACATACTGAACTATTAATTTTGTAGAGTTTTTAGTTTATGAATTTCTTGTACAAATTATTTACTTTAGACATTTTCGAGGGCAGCCTATATGCTGATATCCAACCTCAAGCCCTTGAGTTCGACCGGTAACATTAATCTTAGCTTTTGTAGCTCCCAGGTCTACTTGGCTTTTGTAGCTCCCAGGTCTACTTGGCTTTTGTAGTTCCCAGGTCTACTTGGCTTTTGTAGCTCCCAGGTCTACCTGGCTTTTGTAGCTCCCAGGTCTACTTGGCTTTTGTAGCTCAAAGGTCTACTAGGCTTTTGTAGCTCTCAGGTATACTTGGCTTTTGTAGCTCCCAGGTCTACTACGATTTTGTAGCTCCCAGGTATACTTGGCTTTTGTAGCTCCCAGGTCTACTAGGCTTTTGTAGCTCCCAGGTCTACTTGGCTTTTGTAGCTCCCAGGTCTACTATGCTTTTGTAGCTCCCAGGTCTACTTGGCTTTTGTAGCTCAAAGGTCTACTAGGCTTTTGTAGCTCCCAGGTCTACTAGGCTTTTGTAGCTCCCAGGTATACTTGGCTTTTGTAGTTCCCAGGTCTACTTGGCTTTTGTAGCTCCCAGGTCTACCTGGCTTTTGTAGCTCCCAGGTCTACTTGGCTTTTGTAGCTCAAAGGTCTACTAGGCTTTTGTAGCTCTCAGGTATACTTGGCTTTTGTAGCTCCCAGGTCTACTACGATTTTGTAGCTCCCAGGTATACTTGGCTTTTGTAGCTCCCAGGTCTACTAGGCTTTTGTAGCTCCCAGGTCTACTTGGCTTTTGTAGCTCCCAGGTCTACTAGGCTTTTGTAGCTCCCAGGTCTACTTGGCTTTTGTAGCTCAAAGGTCTACTAGGCTTTTGTAGCTCCCAGGTCTACTAGGCTTTTGTAGCTCCCAGGTATACTAGGCTTTTGTAGCTCCCAGGTCTACTTGGCTTTTGTAGCTCCCAGGTCTACTAGGCTTTTGTAGCTCCCAGGTACACTAGGCTTTTGTAGCTCAAAGGTCTACTTGGCTTTTGTAGCTCCCAGGTCTACTAGGCTTTTGTAGCTCCCAGGTATACTTGGCTTTTGTAGCTCCCAGGTCTACTAGGCTTTTGTAGCTCCCAGGTCTACTAGGCTTTTGTAGCTCCCAGGTCTACTAGGCTTTTGTAGCTCCCAGGTCTACTTGGCTTTTGTAGCTCAAAGGTCTACTAGGCTTTTGTAGCTCTCAGGTATACTTGGCTTTTGTAGCTCCCAGGTCTACTACGATTTTGTAGCTCCCAGGTATACTTGGCTTTTGTAGCTCCCAGGTCTACTAGGCTTTTGTAGCTCCCAGGTCTACTTGGCTTTTGTAGCTCCCAGGTCTACTAGGCTTTTGTAGCTCCCAGGTATACTTGGCTTTTGTAGCTCCCAGGTCTACTAGGCTTTTGTAGCTCCCAGGTCTACTTGACTTTTGAAAATCAAAGCCCGGATTTCATATAGAAGCTTTAAAATACAGAAAAAAAACATGGTTAAAACTATATTACTTCACAAAAATTTTAAAAATCGTTTTAAAGTTTCTTGAAAATAACTTTCGACCTTGGTATCTTAAACACTAATTTGTAATTAACTGACCTAAGATTTCGCATCTATTTTATCGTATTTTAATGTGCACAAAGAATAACCTAACAAATAATTGGTTAATATTTTAAATAAAATTCTATATTATGTGATAAATGTAGTATGAAATACAGTTTTAAAATTTCATATTGAATAAAGCAAAGTTGGTTAAGTTCAACAAGAAATTGATACTTCCTATAATAGGCACAATTACTTTAATAACACGTTAAAATTATGGGAAAGTTTGAGAAATGTTTTCGTATTTAAAAGCGTATTCATCACAAAAACGTAATGAAAAGTTAAGATTGTTTTAAATTAAAACAACAAAAGTTTTAGCGACAGAAACAATTAAAACAGCTGCTACAAATGTTTTTGCGCATTTTGCTGATATAGTTACTAAGTTATCATTATTGTTACAAAATTACCAATGACATTCGCACAAAGGTTCTAATCTATTAATTTTATAGGTAATTATTTTTTTTACATTTTGATTAACGATACATTTTCTTGTACAAAGAAATTAAAGAATCAGGGTATTTTTAAAGTAGCCTAAATATTTTCCTTGATCTTGACAGGTCTACGGCGCTTTTTGTTCATCTTCACTCCTTTCTTCATGTCTCCCTTATAACTCCACCCCTCCCTCCCTCCCTCTCTAATACAAGTTTAAATTTGACATAAAACCTACGGTAATGTTGTTCATTCAATTTAGATCTGATTGTAATCATCATTTAAGTAATTATTTATGGTTTTTATCTATAATTTTGCAATTTAAGATTTTTTTCATAGCAAATGTAAAAAACAGTAATTCACTCACAAAATTTAAGTTTAAAAATTGCTTTAGTTTTAATTTTGAGAAATATTGACGGTTAACATTGTGATATTATGTAGGTCACATACAAAGAGTGCGTGTGTGTGTATGTATATGTGTGTGTGAGTGTGTGTGTGTGTATATATATATATATATATATGTATATATATATATATATATATATGTATATATATATATATATATATATATATATATATATATATATATATGTATATATATATATATATATATATATATATATATATATATATATATATATATGTGTGTGTGTGTGTGTGTGTGTGTGTGTGTGTGTGTGTGATATATGTATTTGTGTGTGTGTGTGTGTGTGTGTGTGTGTGTGTGTGTGTGTGTGTGTGTGTGTGTGTGTGTGTGTGTGTGTGTGTGTGTGTGTGTGAGAGAGAGATAGAGAGAATGAAAGAGGACGGGAGGGAGGCAAAAGAAGGATAAAAGGTAAGAAGAAGGATTGAGAGAGAGTTAGGTAGAGTAAGAGATCATGGGTTCGAATCTAGTGAATCATTTTTCCAGTGAAACCGTTAAGTGATGTTTGCCAAAAAGAAATATTTAACTTTATTATTTGTAATAATTATTTTGCACCAGCTTAGCCCGCAGTGTCAGCACCAGCCTAGCCCGCAGTGTCAGCACCAGCTTAGCCCGCAGTGTCAGCACCAGCTTAGCCCGCAGTGTCAGCACCAGCTTAGCTCGCAGTATCAGCACCAGCTTAACCCGCAGTGTCAGCACCAGCTTACCCCGCAGTGTCAGCACCAGCTTAGCTCGCAGTGTCAGCACCAGCTTAGCCCGCAGTGTCAGCACCAGCTTAGCCCTCAGTGTCAGCACCAGCTTCACCCGCAGTGTCAGCACCAGCTTAGCCCGCAGTGTCAGCACCAGCTTAGCCCGCAGTGTCAGCACCAGCTTAGCCCGCAGTGTCAGCACCAGCTTAGCCCGCAGTGTCAGCACCAGCTTACCCCGCAGTGTCAGCACCAGCTTAGCTCGCAGTGTCAGCACCAGCTTAGCCCGCAGTGTCAGCACCAGCTTAGCCCGCAGTTTCAGCACCAGCTTAGCCCGCAGTTCAGCCTTTACAAAAGTAAATAATTCCCAAGTTGTATTTAATGTTACCCAAGAGGCCGTCATCTTTGCTTTCCCGATAGTTGTGCAAAATAAAAGGTTCATCGAAATGTGTGGATAACTTTACACGGCATCCATGATTGTTCCGTTCCCATGCCGAGAGTAGAGATTAATATCAACCACGTCAGCACAATGCAGGCAGTAATCACATAATATAAATGTAGTGAATTCATTACTGTTATTAGCAAACAACATAAACACTGGGTATAGGTCACGGGGAGGGTCCATTGTGCAATGTTTGAGTGCCAGCATGCGTCAGGTTAATTGAAACGTTCGCTAGTTTCTGGTTCGCCTTTGCTAATTTACATTTCTAAAATGAACAAAAGTGAGTAATTTTTACAGTTACTTCGCGTTTGTATGACTAAATTGAGAAAAATATGTAAGCTGTAATTACGTTTAGGCGTGCCGTAGATATTGCCTATACCAACAAATGTTAAAGACGTAACAGTTATATGTAAAGACGTAATTACGTTTAGGCGTGCCGTAGATATTGCCTATACCAACAAATGTTAAAGACGTAACAGTTATATGTAAAGACGTAATTATTATGAACAAATACGTAACAGTTATATGCAAAGACGTAAAAGTTATATGTAAAGACGTAACAGTTATATGTAAAGACGTAACAGTTATATGTAAAGACGTAACAGTTATATGTAAAGACGTAACAGTTATATGTAGAGACGTAAAAGTTATATGTAAAGACGTAATTACGTTTAGGCGTGCCGTAGATATTGCCTATACCAACAAATGTTAAAGACGTAACAGTTATATGTAAAGACGTAATTATTATGAACAAATACGTAACAGTTATATGCAAAGACGTAACAGTTATATGTAAAGACGTAACAGTTATAGGTAAAGACGTAATTATTATGAATAAAGACGTAACAGTTACATGTAAAGACGTAACAGTTATATGTAAAGACGTAATTATTATGAATAAAGACGTAACAGTTATTTGTAAAGACGTAACAGTTATATGTAAAGACGTAATTATTATGAATGAAGACGTAACAGTTATTTGTAAAGACGTAACAGTTATATGTAAAGACTTAATTATTATGAATAAAGACGTAACAGTTATTTGTAAAGACGTAACAGTTATATGTAAAGACGTAATTATTATGAACAAATACGTAACAGTTATATGCAAAGACGTAACAGTTATATGTAAAGACGTAACAGTTATATGTAAAGACGTAATTATTATGAATAAAGACGTAACAGTTATTTGTAAAGACGTAACAGTTATATGTAAAGACGTAATTATTATGAACAAATACGTAACAGTTATATGCAAAGACGTAATAGTTATAGGTAAAGACGTAATTATTATGAATAAAGACGTAACAGTTATTTGTAAAGACGTAACAGTTATATGTAAAGACGTAATTATTATGAACAAATACGTAACAGTTATATGCAAAGACGTAAAAGTTATATGTAAAGACGTAACAGTTATATGTAAAGACGTAACAGTTATATGTAAAGACGTAACAGTTATATGTAAAGACGTAACAGTTATATGTAGAGACGTAAAAGTTATATGTAAAGACGTAATTACGTTTAGGCGTGCCGTAGATATTGCCTATACCAACAAATGTTAAAGACGTAACAGTTATATGTAAAGACGTAATTATTATGAACAAATACGTAACAGTTATATGCAAAGACGTAACAGTTATATGTAAAGACGTAACAGTTATAGGTAAAGACGTAATTATTATGAATAAAGACGTAACAGTTACATGTAAAGACGTAACAGTTATATGTAAAGACGTAATTATTATGAATAAAGACGTAACAGTTATTTGTAAAGACGTAACAGTTATATGTAAAGACGTAATTATTATGAATGAAGACGTAACAGTTATTTGTAAAGACGTAACAGTTATATGTAAAGACGTAATTATTATGAATAAAGACGTAACAGTTATTTGTAAAGACGTAACAGTTATATGTAAAGACGTAATTATTATGAACAAATACGTAACAGTTATATGCAAAGACGTAACAGTTATATGTAAAGACGTAACAGTTATATGTAAAGACGTAATTATTATGAATAAAGACGTAACAGTTATTTGTAAAGACGTAACAGTTATATGTAAAGACGTAATTATTATGAACAAATACGTAACAGTTATATGCAAAGACGTAATAGTTATAGGTGAAGACGTAATTATTATGAATAAAGACGTAACAGTTATTTGTAAAGACGTAACAGTTATATGTAAAGACGTAATTATTATGAACAAATACGTAACAGTTATATGCAAAGACGTAACAGTTATATGTAAATACGTAACAGTTATAGGTAAAGACGTAATTATTATGAATAAAGACGTAACAGTTATATGTAAAGACGTAACAGTTACATGTAAAGACGTAACAGTTACATGTAAAGACATAACAGTTATATGTAAGCTGTAATTACGTTTAGGCGTGCCGTAGATATTGCCTATACCAACAAATGTTGAAGACGTAACAGTTATAAGTAAAGACGTAATTACTAGGAACAAATACGTAACAGTTATATGCAAAGACGTAACAGTTATATGTAAATACGTAACAGTTATAGGTAAAGACGTAATTATTATGAATAAAGACGTAACAGTTATATGTAAAGACGTAACAGTTACATGTAAAGACGTAACAGTTACATGTAAAGACGTAATTATTATGAATAAAGACGTAACAGTTATTTGTAAAGACGTAACAGTTATATGTAAAGACGTAATTACTAGGAACAAATACGTAACAGTTATATGCAAAGACGTAACAGTTATATGTAAATACGTAACAGTTATAGGTCAAGACGTAATTATTATGAATAAAGACGTAACAGTTATATGTAAAGACGTAACAGTTACATGTAAAGACGTAACAGTTACATGTAAAGGCGTAATTATTATGAATAAAGACGTAACAGTTATATGTGAAGACGTAACAGTTATATGTAAAGACGTAATCATTATGAACAAATACGTAACAGTTATATGGAAATACGTAACAGTTATAGGTAAAGACGTAATTATTATGAATAAAGACGTAACAGTTACATGTAAAGACGTAACTGTTATATGTAAAGACATAACAGTTATATGTAAGCTGTAATTACGTTTAGGCGTGCCGTAGATATTGCCTATACCAACAAATGTTAAAGACGTAACAGTTATAAGTAAAGACGTAATTACTAGGAACAAATACGTAACAGTTATATGCAAAGACGTAACAGTTATATGTAAAGACGTAACAGTTATAGGTCAAGACGTAATTATTATGAATAAAGACGTAACAGTTATATGTAGAAACGTAACATTATATGTAAAGACGCAATTATTATGAACAAATGCGTAACAGTTATATGTAAAGACGTAACAGTTATATGTAGAGACGTAACAGTTATATGTAAAGACGTAATTGTTATGAATAAAGACGTAACAGTTATATGTAAAGACGTAACAGTTATATGTAAAGACTTAACAGTTATATGTAAAGACGTAACGGTTATATGTAAAGACGTAATTGTTATATGTAAAGACATAACAGTTATATGTAAGCTGTAATTACGTTTAGGCGTGCCGTAGATATTGCCTATACCAACAAATGTTAAAGACGTAACAGTTATAAGTAAAGACGTAATTACTAGGAACAAATACGTAACAGTTATATGCAAAGACGTAACAGTTATATGTAAAGACGTAACAGTTATAGGTCAAGACGTAATTATTATGAATTAAGACGTAACAGTTATATGTAGAAACGTAACATTATATGTAAAGACGTAATTATTATGAACAAATGCGTAACAGTTATATGTAAAGACGTAACAGTTATATGTAGAGACGTAACAGTTATATGTAAAGACGTAATTGTTATGAATAAAGACGTAACAGTTATATGTAAAGACGTAACAGTTATATGTAAAGACGTAACAGTTATATGTAAAGACTTAACAGTTATATGTAAAGACGTAACGGTTATATGTAAAGACGTAATTGTTATATGTAAAGACGTAATTGTTATATGTAAAGACATAACAGTTATATGTAAAGACGTAATTGTTATATGTAAAGACGTAATTGTTATATGTAAAGACGTGACAGTTATATGTAAAGACTTAACAGTTATATGTAAAGACGTAACAGCTATATGTAAAGACGTAATTATTATGAATAAAGACGTAACAGTTATATGTAAAGACGTAACAGTTATATGTAAAGACGTAACAGTTATATGTAAAGACGTGACAGTTATATGAAAAGACGTAACAGTTATATGTAAAGACGTAACGGTTATATGTAAAGACGTAACAGCTATATGTAAAGACGTAATTATTATGAATAAAGACGTAACAGTTATATGTAAAGACGTAACAGTTATATGTAAAGACGTGACAGTTATATGTAAAGACGTAACAGTTATATGTAAAGACGTAACGGTTATATGTAAAGACGTAACGGTTATATGTAAAGACATAACAGTTATATGTAAAGACGTAACAGTTATATGTAAAGACGTGACAGTTATATGTAAAGACGTAACAGTAATATGTAAAGACGTAACGGTTATATGTAAAGACGTAACGGTTATATGTAAAGACATAACAGTTATATGTAAAGACGTAATTGTTATATGTAAAAACGTAACAGTTATATGTAAAGACGTACCCGTTATATGTAAAGACGTAATTGTTATATGTAAAGACGTAATTGTTATATGTAAAGACGTAACAGTTATATGTAAAGACGTAATTGTTATATGTAAAGACGTAACAGTTATATGTAAAGACGTAACAGTTATATGTGAAGACGTAATTCTTATATGTAAAGACGTAACAGTTATATGTAAAGTCGTAACAGTTATATGTAAAGATGTAACAGTTATATGTAAAGACGTAACAGTTATATGTAAACACGTAACAGTTATATGTAAAGACGTAACAGTTATATGTAAAGACGTAACAGTTATATGTAAAGATGTAACAGTTATATGTAAAGACGTAACAGTTATATGTAAAGACGTAACAGTTATATGTAAAGACGTAACAGTTATGTGTAAAGACGTAACAGTCATATGTAAAGACGTAACAGTCATATGTAAAGACGTAACAGTCATATGTAAAGACGTAACAGTTATATGTAAAGACGTAACAGTTATATGTAAAAACGTAACAGTTATATGTAAAGACGTAACAGTTATATGTAAAGATGTAACGGTTATATGTAAAGGCGTAATTGTTATATGTAAAGACGTAATTGTTATATGTAAAGACGTAACAGTTATACGTAAAGACGTAATTGTTAAATGTAAAGACGTAACAGTTATATGTAAAGACGTAACCGTTATATGTAAAGACGTAACAGTTATATGTAAAGACGTAATTGTTATGGAAAGACGTAACAGTTATATGTAAAGACGTAACGGTTATATGTAAAGACATAACAGTTATATGTAAAGACGTAATTGTTATATGTAAAAACGTAACAGTTATATGTAAAGACGTAACAGTTATATGTAAAGACGTAACAGTTATATGTAAAGACGTAACAGTTATGTGTAAAGACGTAACAGTCATATGTAAAGACGTAACAGTTATATGTAAAGACGTACCCGTTATATGTAAAGACGTAATTGTTATATGTAAAGACGTAATTGTTATATGTAAAGACGTAACAGTTAATTGTAAAGACGTAATTGTTATATGTAAAGACGTAATTGTTATATGTAAAGACGTAATTGTTATATGTAAAGACGTAATTGTTATATGTAAAGACGTAACAGTTATATGTAAAGACGTAACAGTTATATGCAAAGACGTAATTGTTATATGTAAAGACGTAACAGTTATATGTAAAGACGTAACCGTTATATGTAAAGACGTAATTGTTATATGTAAAGACGTAACAGTTATATGCAAAGACGTAATTGTTATATGTAAAGACGTAACAGTTATATGTAAAGACGTAACAGTTATATGTAAAGACGTAATTGTTATATGTAAAGACGTAACAGTTATATGCAAAGACGTAATTGTTATATGTAAAGACGTAACAGTTATATGTAAAGACGTAATTGTTATATGTATAGACGTAACAGTTATATGTAAAGACGTAACCGTTATATGTAAAGACGTAATTGTTATATGTAAAGACGTAACAGTTATATGCAAAGACGTAATTGTTATATGTAAAGACGTAACAGTTATATGTAAAGACGTAACAGTTATATGTAAAGACGTAATTGTTATATGTAAAGACGTAACAGTTACATGTAAAGACGTAATTATTATGAATAAAGACGTAACAGTTATATGTAAAGACGTAACAGTTATATGTAAAGACGTAATCATTATATGAACAAATACGTAACAGTTATATGTAAATACGTAACAGTTATAGGTAAAGACGTAATTATTATGAATAAAGACGTAACAGTTACATGTAAAGACGTAACTGTTATATGTAAAGACATAACAGTTATATGTAAGCTGTAATTACGTTTAGGCGTGCCGTAGATATTGCCTATACCAACAAATGTTAAAGACGTAACAGTTATAAGTAAAGACGTAATTACTAGGAACAAATACGTAACAGTTATATGCAAAGACGTAACAGTTATATGTAAAGACGTAACAGTTATAGGTCAAGACGTAATTATTATGAATAAAGACGTAACAGTTATATGTAGAAACGTAACATTATATGTAAAGACGTAATTATTATGAACAAATGCGTAACAGTTATATGTAAAGACGTAACAGTTATATGTAGAGACGTAACAGTTATATGTAAAGACGTAATTGTTATGAATAAAGACGTAACAGTTATATGTAAAGACGTAACAGTTATATGTAAAGACTTAACAGTTATATGTAAAGACGTAACGGTTATATGTAAAGACGTAATTGTTATATGTAAAGACGTAATTGTTATATGTAAAGACATAACAGTTATATGTAAAGACGTAATTGTTATATGTAAAGACGTAATTGTTATATGTAAAGACGTGACAGTTATATGTAAAGACTTAACAGTTATATGTAAAGACGTAACAGCTATATGTAAAGACGTAATTATTATGAATAAAGACGTAACAGTTATATGTAAAGACGTAACAGTTATATGTAAAGACGTAACAGTTATATGTAAAGACGTGACAGTTATATGTAAAGACGTAACAGTTATATGTAAAGACGTAACGGTTATATGTAAAGACGTAACAGCTATATGTAAAGACGTAATTATTATGAGTAAAGACGTAACAGTTATATGTAAAGACGTAACAGTTATATGTAAAGACGTGACAGTTATATGTAAAGACGTAACAGTTATATGTAAAGACGTAACGGTTATATGTAAAGACATAACAGTTATATGTAAAGACGTAACAGTTATATGTAAAGACGTGACAGTTATATGTAAAGACGTAACAGTAATATGTAAAGACGTAACGGTTATATGTAAAGACGTAACGGTTATATGTAAAGACATAACAGTTATATGTAAAGACGTAATTGTTATATGTAAAAACGTAACAGTTATATGTAAAGACGTACCCGTTATATGTAAAGACGTAATTGTTATATGTAAAGACGTAATTGTTATATGTAAAGACGTAACAGTTATATGTAAAGACGTAATTGTTATATGTAAAGACGTAATTGTTATATGTAAAGACGTAACAGTTATATGTAAAGACGTAACAGTTATATGTGAAGACGTAATTCTTATATGTAAAGACGTAACAGTTATATGTAAAGACGTAACAGTTATATGTAAAGACGTAACAGTTATATGTAAAGACGTAACAGTTATATGTAAACACGTAACAGTTATATGTAAAGACGTAACAGTTATATGTAAAGACGTAACAGTTATATGTAAAGATGTAACAGTTATATGTAAAGACGTAACAGTTATATGTAAAGACGTAACAGTTATATGTAAAGACGTAACAGTTGTATGTAAAGACGTAACAGTTATGTGTAAAGACGTAACAGTCATATGTAAAGACGTAACAGTCATATGTAAAGACGTAACAGTCATATGTAAAGACGTAACAGTTATATGTAAAGACGTAACAGTTATATGTAAAAACGTAACAGTTATATGTAAAGACGTAACAGTTATATGTAAAGATGTAACGGTTATATGTAAAGGCGTAATTGTTATATGTAAAGACGTAATTGTTATATGTAAAGACGTAACAGTTATACGTAAAGACGTAATTGTTAAATGTAAAGACGTAACAGTTATATGTAAAGACGTAACAGTTATATGTACAGACGTAACAGTTATATGTAAAGACGTAATTGTTATATGTAAAGGCGTAACAGTTATATGTAAAGACGTAATTGTTATATGTAAAGACGTAACAGTTATACGTAGAGACGTAATTGTTATATGTAAAGACGTAACCGTTATATGTAAAGACGTAACAGTTATATGTAAAGACGTAATTGTTATGGAAAGACGTAACAGTTATATGTAAAGACGTAACAGTTATATGTAAAGACGTAACGGTTATATGTAAAGACGTAACGGTTATATGTAAAGACATAACAGTTATATGTAAAGACGTAACAGTTATATGTAAAGACGTACCCGTTATATGTAAAGACGTAATTGTTATATGTAAAGACGTAACAGTTAATTGTAAAGACGTAATTGTTATATGTAAAGACGTAATTGTTATATGTAAAGACGTAATTGTTATATGTAAAGACGTAATTGTTATATGTAAAGACGTAACAGTTATATGTAAAGACGTAACAGTTATATGTGAAGACGTAATTCTTATATGTAAAGACGTAACAGTTATATGTAAAGACGTAACAGTTATATGTAAAGACGTAACAGTTATATGTAAAGATGTAACAGTTATATGTAAAGACGTAACAGTTATATGTAAAGACGTAACAGTTATATGTAAAGATGTAACAGTTATATGTAGAGACGTAACAGTTATATGTAAAGACGTAATTGTTATGAATAAAGACGTAACAGTTATATGTAAAGACGTAACAGTTATATGTAAAGACTTAACAGTTATATGTAAAGACGTAACGGTTATATGTAAAGACGTAATTGTTATATGTAAAGACATAACAGTTATATGTAAGCTGTAATTACGTTTAGGCGTGCCGTAGATATTGCCTATACCAACAAATGTTAAAGACGTAACAGTTATAAGTAAAGACGTAATTACTAGGAACAAATACGTAACAGTTATATGCAAAGACGTAACAGTTATATGTAAAGACGTAACAGTTATAGGTCAAGACGTAATTATTATGAATTAAGACGTAACAGTTATATGTAGAAACGTAACATTATATGTAAAGACGTAATTATTATGAACAAATGCGTAACAGTTATATGTAAAGACATAACAGTTATATGTAGAGACGTAACAGTTATATGTAAAGACGTAATTGTTATGAATAAAGACGTAACAGTTATATGTAAAGACGTAACAGTTATATGTAAAGACTTAACAGTTATATGTAAAGACGTAACGGTTATATGTAAAGACGTAATTGTTATATGTAAAGACGTAATTGTTATATGTAAAGACATAACAGTTATATGTAAAGACGTAATTGTTATATGTAAAGACGTAATTGTTATATGTAAAGACGTGACAGTTATATGTAAAGACTTAACAGTTATATGTAAAGACGTAACAGCTATATGTAAAGACGTAATTATTATGAATAAAGACGTAACAGTTATATGTAAAGACGTAACAGTTATATGTAAAGACGTAACAGTTATATGTAAAGACGTGACAGTTATATGTAAAGACGTAACAGTTATATGTAAAGACGTAACGGTTATATGTAAAGACGTAACAGCTATATGTAAAGACGTAATTATTATGAATAAAGACGTAACAGTTATATGTAAAGACGTAACAGTTATATGTAAAGACGTGACAGTTATATGTAAAGACGTAACAGTTATATGTAAAGACGTAACAGTTATATGTAAAGACGTAATTGTTATATGTAAAGACGTAACAGTTATACGTAGAGACGTAATTGTTATATGTAAAGACGTAACCGTTATATGTAAAGACGTAACAGTTATATGTAAAGACGTAATTGTTATGGAAAGACGTAACAGTTATATGTAAAGACGTAACAGTTATATGTAAAGACGTAACGGTTATATGTAAAGACGTAACGGTTATATGTAAAGACATAACAGTTATATGTAAAGACGTAACAGTTATATGTAAAGACGTACCCGTTATATGTAAAGACGTAATTGTTATATGTAAAGACGTAATTGTTATATGTAAAGACGTAACAGTTAATTGTAAAGACGTAATTGTTATATGTAAAGACGTAATTGTTATATGTAAAGACGTAATTGTTATATGTAAAGACGTAATTGTTATATGTAAAGACGTAACAGTTATATGTAAAGACGTAACAGTTATATGTGAAGACGTAATTCTTATATGTAAAGACGTAACAGTTATATGTAAAGACGTAACAGTTATATGTAAAGATGTAACAGTTATATGTAGAGACGTAACAGTTATATGTAAAGACGTAATTGTTATGAATAAAGACGTAACAGTTATATGTAAAGACGTAACAGTTATATGTAAAGACTTAACAGTTATATGTAAAGACGTAACGGTTATATGTAAAGACGTAATTGTTATATGTAAAGACATAACAGTTATATGTAAGCTGTAATTACGTTTAGGCGTGCCGTAGATATTGCCTATACCAACAAATGTTAAAGACGTAACAGTTATAAGTAAAGACGTAATTACTAGGAACAAATACGTAACAGTTATATGCAAAGACGTAACAGTTATATGTAAAGACGTAACAGTTATAGGTCAAGACGTAATTATTATGAATTAAGACGTAACAGTTATATGTAGAAACGTAACATTATATGTAAAGACGTAATTATTATGAACAAATGCGTAACAGTTATATGTAAAGACGTAACAGTTATATGTAGAGACGTAACAGTTATATGTAAAGACGTAATTGTTATGAATAAAGACGTAACAGTTATATGTAAAGACGTAACAGTTATATGTAAAGACTTAACAGTTATATGTAAAGACGTAACGGTTATATGTAAAGACGTAATTGTTATATGTAAAGACGTAATTGTTATATGTAAAGACATAACAGTTATATGTAAAGACGTAATTGTTATATGTAAAGACGTAATTGTTATATGTAAAGACGTGACAGTTATATGTAAAGACTTAACAGTTATATGTAAAGACGTAACAGCTATATGTAAAGACGTAATTATTATGAATAAAGACGTAACAGTTATATGTAAAGACGTAACAGTTATATGTAAAGACGTAACAGTTATATGTAAAGACGTAACGGTTATATGTAAAGACGTAACAGCTATATGTAAAGACGTAATTATTATGAATAAAGACGTAACAGTTATATGTAAAGACGTAACAGTTATATGTAAAGACGTGACAGTTATATGTAAAGACGTAACAGTTATATGTAAAGACGTAACGGTTATATGTAAAGACGTAACGGTTATATGTAAAGACATAACAGTTATATGTAAAGACGTAACAGTTATATGTAAAGACGTGACAGTTATATGTAAAGACGTAACAGTAATATGTAAAGACGTAACGGTTATATGTAAAGACGTAACGGTTATATGTAAAGACATAACAGTTATATGTAAAGACGTAATTGTTATATGTAAAAACGTAACAGTTATATGTAAAGACGTAACAGTTATATGTAAAGACGTAACAGTTATATGTAAAGACGTAACAGTTATATGTAAAGACGTAACAGTTATATGTAAAGACGTACCCGTTATATGTAAAGACGTAATTGTTATATGTAAAGACGTAATTGTTATATGTAAAGACGTAACAGTTATATGTAAAGACGTAATTGTTATATGTAAAGACGTAATTGTTATATGTAAAGACGTAACAGTTATATGTAAAGACGTAACAGTTATATGTGAAGACGTAATTCTTATATGTAAAGACGTAACAGTTATATGTAAAGACGTAACAGTTATATTTAAGACGTAACAGTTATATGTAAAGACGTAACAGTTATATGTAAACACGTAACAGTTATATGTAAATACGTAACAGTTATATGTAAATACGTAACAGTTATAGGTAAAGACGTAATTATTATGAATAAAGACGTAACAGTTATATGTAAAGACGTAACAGTTACATGTAAAGACGTAACAGTTACATGTAAAGACGTAATTATTATGAATAAAGACGTAACAGTTATTTGTAAAGACGTAACAGTTATATGTAAAGACGTAACAGTTATATGTAAAGACGTAATTACTAGGAACAAATACGTAACAGTTATATGCAAAGACGTAACAGTTATATGTAAATACGTAACAGTTATAGGTAAAGACGTAATTATTATGAATAAAGACGTAACAGTTATATGTAAAGACGTAACAGTTACATGTAAAGACGTAACAGTTACATGTAAAGACGTAATTATTATGAATAAAGACGTAACAGTTATATGTAAAGACGTAACAGTTATATGTAAAGACGTAATCATTATGAACAAATACGTAACAGTTATATGTAAATACGTAACAGTTATAGGTAAAGACGTAATTATTATGAATAAAGACGTAACAGTTACATGTAAAGACGTAACTGTTATATGTAAAGACATAACAGTTATATGTAAGCTGTAATTACGTTTAGGCGTGCCGTAGATATTGCCTATACCAACAAATGTTAAAGACGTAACAGTTATAAGTAAAGACGTAATTACTAGGAACAAATACGTAACAGTTATATGCAAAGACGTAACAGTTATATGTAAAGACGTAACAGTTATAGGTCAAGACGTAATTATTATGAATAAAGACGTAACAGTTATATGTAGAAACGTAACATTATATGTAAAGACGTAATTATTATGAACAAATGCGTAACAGTTATATGTAAAGACGTAACAGTTATATGTAGAGACGTAACAGTTATATGTAAAGACGTAATTGTTATGAATAAAGACGTAACAGTTATATGTAAAGACGTAACAGTTATATGTAAAGACTTAACAGTTATATGTAAAGACGTAACGGTTATATGTAAAGACGTAACAGTTATATGTAAAGACGTAACAGTTATATGTAAAGACGTAACAGTTATGTGTAAAGACGTAACAGTCATATGTAAAGACGTAACAGTCATATGTAAAGACGTAACAGTCATATGTAAAGACGTAACAGTTATATGTAAAGACGTAACAGTTATATGTAAAAACGTAACAGTTATATGTAAAGACGTAACAGTTATATGTAAAGATGTAACGGTTATATGTAAAGGCGTAATTGTTATATGTAAAGACGTAATTGTTATATGTAAAGACGTAACAGTTATATGTAAAGACGTAACAGTTATATGTAAAGACGTGACAGTTATATGTAAAGACGTAACGGTTATATGTAAAGTCGTAACGGTTATATGTAAAGACATAACAGTTATATGTAAAGACGTAATTGTTATATGTAAAAACGTAACAGTTATATGTAAAGACGTACCCGTTATATGTAAAGACGTAATTGTTATATGTAAAGACGTAATTGTTATATGTAAAGACGTAACAGTTATATGTAAAGACGTAATTGTTATATGTAAAGACGTAATTGTTATATGTAAAGACGTAACAGTTATATGTAAAGACGTAACAGTTATATGTGAAGACGTAATTCTTATATGTAAAGACGTAACAGTTATATGTAAAGACGTAACAGTTATATGTAAAGACGTAACAGTTATATGTAAAGACGTAACAGTTATATGTAAACACGTAACAGTTATATGTAAAGACGTAACAGTTATATGTAAAGACGTAACAGTTATATGTAAAGATGTAACAGTTATATGTAAAGACGTAACAGTTATATGTAAAGACGTAACAGTTATATGTAAAGACGTAACAGTTATATGTAAAGACGTAACAGTTATGTGTAAAGACGTAACAGTCATATGTAAAGACGTAACAGTCATATGTAAAGACGTAACAGTCATATGTAAAGACGTAACAGTTATATGTAAAGACGTAACAGTTATATGTAAAAACGTAACAGTTATATGTAAAGACGTAACAGTTATATGTAAAGATGTAACGGTTATATGTAAAGGCGTAATTGTTATATGTAAAGACGTAATTGTTATATGTAAAGACGTAACAGTTATACGTAAAGACGTAATTGTTAAATGTACAGACGTAACAGTTATATGTAAAGACGTAATTGTTATATGTAAAGGCGTAACAGTTATATGTAAAGACGTAATTGTTATATGTAAAGACGTAACAGTTATATGTAAAGACGTAATTGTTATGGAAAGACGTAACAGTTATATGTAAAGACGTAACAGTTATATGTAAAGACGTAACGGTTATATGTAAAGACGTAACGGTTATATGTAAAGACATAACAGTTATATGTAAAGACGTAACAGTTATATGTAAAGACGTAACAGTTAAAGACGTAATTGTTATATGTAAAGACGTAATTGTTATATGTAAAGACGTAACAGTTAATTGTAAAGACGTAATTGTTATATGTAAAGACGTAATTGTTATATGTAAAGACGTAATTGTTATATGTAAAGACGTAATTGTTATATGTAAAGACGTAACAGTTATATGTAAAGACGTAACAGTTATATGTGAAGACGTAATTCTTATATGTAAAGACGTAACAGTTATATGTAAAGACGTAACAGTTATATGTAAAGACGTAACAGTTATATGTAAAGATGTAACAGTTATATGTAAAGACGTAACAGTTATATGTAAAGACGTAACAGTTATATGTAAAGATGTAACAGTTATATGTAAAGACGTAACAGTTATATGTAAAGACGTAACAGTTATATGTAAAGACGTAACAGTTATGTGTAAAGACGTAACAGCCATATGTAAAGACGTAACAGTTATATGTAAAGACGTAACAGTTATGCGTAAAGACGTAACATTTATATGTAAAGACGTAACAGTTATATGTATATACGTAACAGTTTAATGTAAAGGCGTAACAGTTATATGTAAAGACGTAACAGTTATTCGTAAAGACGTAATTGTTATATGTAAAGACGTAGCAGTTATATGAAAAGACGTAATTGTTATATGTAAAGACGTAACAGTTATACGTAAAGAGTAATTGTTATATGTAAAGACGTAACATTTATACGTAAAGACGTAACAGTTATATGTAAAGACGTAACAGTTATACGTAAAGACGTAACAGTTATATGTAAAGACGTAACAGTTATATGTAAAGACGTAACAGTTATATGCAAAGACGTAATTGTTATATGTAAAGACGTAACAGTTATATGTAAAGACGTAACAGTTATATGTAAAGACGTAATTGTTATATGTAAAGACGTAACAGTTATATGTAAAGACGTAATTGTTATATGTATAGACGTAACAGTTATATGTAAAGACGTAACCGTTATATGTAAAGACGTAATTGTTATATGTAAAGACGTAACAGTTATATGCAAAGACGTAATTGTTATATGTAAAGACGTAACAGTTATATGTAAAGACGTAACAGTTATATGTAAAGACGTAATTGTTATATGTAAAGACGTAACAGTTACATGTAAAGACGTAATTATTATGAATAAAGACGTAACAGTTATATGTAAAGACGTAACAGTTATATGTAAAGACGTAATCATTATGAACAAATACGTAACAGTTATATGTAAATACGTAACAGTTATAGGTAAAGACGTAATTATTATGAATAAAGACGTAACAGTTACATGTAAAGACGTAACTGTTATATGTAAAGACATAACAGTTATATGTAAGCTGTAATTACGTTTAGGCGTGCCGTAGATATTGCCTATACCAACAAATGTTAAAGACGTAACAGTTATAAGTAAAGACGTAATTACTAGGAACAAATACGTAACAGTTATATGCAAAGACGTAACAGTTATATGTAAAGACGTAACAGTTATAGGTCAAGACGTAATTATTATGAATAAAGACGTAACAGTTATATGTAGAAACGTAACATTATATGTAAAGACGTAATTATTATGAACAAATGCGTAACAGTTATATGTAAAGACGTAACAGTTATATGTAGAGACGTAACAGTTATATGTAAAGACGTAATTGTTATGAATAAAGACGTAACAGTTATATGTAAAGACGTAACAGTTATATGTAAAGACTTAACAGTTATATGTAAAGACGTAACGGTTATATGTAAAGACGTAATTGTTATATGTAAAGACGTAATTGTTATATGTAAAGACATAACAGTTATATGTAAAGACGTAATTGTTATATGTAAAGACGTAATTGTTATATGTAAAGACGTGACAGTTATATGTAAAGACTTAACAGTTATATGTAAAGACGTAACAGCTATATGTAAAGACGTAATTATTATGAATAAAGACGTAACAGTTATATGTAAAGACGTAACAGTTATATGTAAAGACGTAACAGTTATATGTAAAGACGTGACAGTTATATGTAAAGACGTAACAGTTATATGTAAAGACGTAACGGTTATATGTAAAGACGTAACAGCTATATGTAAAGACGTAATTATTATGAGTAAAGACGTAACAGTTATATGTAAAGACGTAACAGTTATATGTAAAGACGTGACAGTTATATGTAAAGACGTAACAGTTATATGTAAAGACGTAACGGTTATATGTAAAGACATAACAGTTATATGTAAAGACGTAACAGTTATATGTAAAGACGTGACAGTTATATGTAAAGACGTAACAGTAATATGTAAAGACGTAACGGTTATATGTAAAGACGTAACGGTTATATGTAAAGACATAACAGTTATATGTAAAGACGTAATTGTTATATGTAAAAACGTAACAGTTATATGTAAAGACGTACCCGTTATATGTAAAGACGTAATTGTTATATGTAAAGACGTAATTGTTATATGTAAAGACGTAACAGTTATATGTAAAGACGTAATTGTTATATGTAAAGACGTAATTGTTATATGTAAAGACGTAACAGTTATATGTAAAGACGTAACAGTTATATGTGAAGACGTAATTCTTATATGTAAAGACGTAACAGTTATATGTAAAGACGTAACAGTTATATGTAAAGACGTAACAGTTATATGTAAAGACGTAACAGTTATATGTAAACACGTAACAGTTATATGTAAAGACGTAACAGTTATATGTAAAGACGTAACAGTTATATGTAAAGACGTAACAGTTATGTGTAAAGACGTAACAGTCATATGTAAAGACGTAACAGTCATATGTAAAGACGTAACAGTCATATGTAAAGACGTAACAGTTATATGTAAAGACGTAACAGTTATATGTAAAAACGTAACAGTTATATGTAAAGACGTAACAGTTATATGTAAAGATGTAACGGTTATATGTAAAGGCGTAATTGTTATATGTAAAGACGTAATTGTTATATGTAAAGACGTAACAGTTATACGTAAAGACGTAATTGTTAAATGTAAAGACGTAACAGTTATATGTAAAGACGTAACAGTTATATGTACAGACGTAACAGTTATATGTAAAGACGTAATTGTTATATGTAAAGGCGTAACAGTTATATGTAAAGACGTAATTGTTATATGTAAAGACGTAACAGTTATACGTAGAGACGTAATTGTTATATGTAAAGACGTAACCGTTATATGTAAAGACGTAACAGTTATATGTAAAGACGTAATTGTTATGGAAAGACGTAACAGTTATATGTAAAGACGTAACAGTTATATGTAAAGACGTAACGGTTATATGTAAAGACGTAACGGTTATATGTAAAGACATAACAGTTATATGTAAAGACGTAATTGTTATATGTAAAGACGTAACAGTTATATGTAAAGACGTACCCGTTATATGTAAAGACGTAATTGTTATATGTAAAGACGTAATTGTTATATGTAAAGACGTAACAGTTAATTGTAAAGACGTAATTGTTATATGTAAAGACGTAATTGTTATATGTAAAGACGTAATTGTTATATGTAAAGACGTAATTGTTATATGTAAAGACGTAACAATTATATGTAAAGACGTAACAGTTATATGTGAAGACGTAATTCTTATATGTAAAGACGTAACAGTTATATGTAAAGACGTAACAGTTATATGTAAAGACGTAACAGTTATATGTAAAGATGTAACAGTTATATGTAAAGACGTAACAGTTATATGTAAAGACGTAACAGTTATATGTAAAGATGTAACAGTTATATGTAAAGACGTAACAGTTATATGTAAAGACGTAACAGTTATATGTAAAGACGTAACAGTTATGTGTAAAGACGTAACAGTCATATGTAAAGACGTAACAGTTATATGTAAAGACGTAACAGTTATGCGTAAAGACGTAACATTTATATGTAAAGACGTAACAGTTATATGTATATACGTAACAGTTTAATGTAAAGGCGTAACAGTTATATGTAAAGACGTAACAGTTATTCGTAAAGACGTAATTGTTATATGTAAAGACGTAGCAGTTATATGAAAAGACGTAATTGTTATATGTAAAGACGTAACAGTTATACGTAAAGAGTAATTGTTATATGTAAAGACGTAACATTTATACGTAAAGACGTAACAGTTATATGTAAAGACGTAATTGTTATATGTAAAGACGTAACAGTTATACGTAAAGACGTAATTGTTATATGTAAAGACGTAACAGTTATATGTAAAGACGTAATTGTTATATGTAAAGACGTAACAGTTATATGTAAAGACGTAATTGTTATATGTAAAGACGTAACAGTTATATGTAAAGACGTAACAGTTATATGTAAAGACGTAACAGTTATACGTAAAGACGTAATTGTTAAATGTAAAGACGTAACAGTTATACGTAAAGACGTAATTATTATATGTAAAGACTTAACACTTATATGTAAAGACGTAATTGTTATATGTATAGACGTAACAGTTATATGTAAAGACGTAACAGTTATATGTAAAGACGTAATTGTTATATGTAAAGACGTAACAGTTATATGCAAATATGTAATTGTTATATGTAAAGACGTAACAGTTATATGTAAAGACGTAATTGTTATATGTATAGACGTAACAGTTATATGTAAAGACGTAACAGTTATATGTAAAGACGTAATTGTTATATGTAAAGACGTAACAGTTATATGCAAAGACGTAATTGTTATATGTAAAGACGTAACAGTTATATGTAAAGACGTAACAGTTATATGTAAAGACGTAATTGTTATATGTAAAGACGTAACAGTTATATGTAAAGACGTAACAGTTATATGTAAAGACGTAATTGTTATATGTAAAGACGTAACAGTTATATGTAAAGACGTAACAGTTATATGCAAAGACGTAATTGTTATATGTAAAGACGTAACAGTTATATGTAAAGACGTAACAGTTATATGTAAAGACGTAATTGTTATATGTAAAGACGTAACAGTTATATGTAAAGACGTAACAGTTATATGTAAAGACGTAATTGTTATATGTAAAGACGTAACAGTTATATGCAAAGACGTAATTGTTATATGTAAAGACGTAACAGTTATATGTAAAGACGTAATTGTTATATGTATAGACGTAACAGTTATATGTAAAGACGTAACCGTTATATGTAAAGACGTAATTGTTATATGTAAAGACGTAACAGTTATATGCAAAGACGTAATTGTTATATGTAAAGACGTAACAGTTATATGTAAAGACGTAACAGTTATATGTAAAGACGTGACACTTAAAACTTCTAAGGTTTTATATCTTGTATTATTGTATTATTAATTCCTGATAATGTTGGTACTCTTTGTCAACGAAAAGCTTTGAATATATAATTATTGTATTTCAATAGCCTTAATTGTTATATATATATATAATTTTAATAATACTATATAATAATATAGTATGATAGTATAGTAACTATATAATAATAATAATATAGTTCATAATAAATTATAAGACTAATTCCCTTAATGTGCACCGAAATTTGGATTTAAGGCAGAACAAGCGATACATATAAATTCATGAAATATTCATAATTTAACCAAAAGCCATTGAACAAGGCAAAGGACTCCGTGGGACTTTGTTGATCTGTGTTATATTCTTTTGGCCGCCTGCAGTTGCATAGAGTGCTTGATCAAACCAAATAAAATACAAATTAACTTTTATCGTTAGTCGTTGTTCATTTAAAGGTTTTATTAAAGTTTTGTAATTTTTGTATTCCACTAAAGTTAATTTAATGGCTTGTGCTTTCGGGAGTATTCGATCATATTTCCGATCTGCTCTAGTTTCCATAAGCGATATTGTTTCCATAAGCTTAGTTAAATTGTCTGTAAAATGGTATTTGGTTAAACTCTGGCTATTGGTTGAAACATGAACTAGGACGAGGCAAAGCCCACTTCAAATTTAGTGGTATCTGTATATTTTGGGTCATATAACTTTGGGTCGATGACGGGTTATTTCTGATAAAACTATTATAGTATTTCTGTTAGGAAAGTTTCTGAGGAAGAAATTCTTTAATGAAAACAAGTTTTTCGATGCACGATGACAGTTATTCCGCTGAACCCATTTTTCCTTATTTTATACCAGAACCTCTTATTTTATAATGATAAAGAACCCTCATAAAGCGGAAGTCACTAAAAACGGTCTGAGTTGCAGATAGATCACACATCGTCAGCCAGGTACCTAACCTAAGGACGCTCACACAACTGCTGAGAAGGCCATTTATGTTTTATGTAGATTTGCTTTTCCCTTAAAAATGACGATGTAAACTGATAAATATATTAGCTATATTGATGACCTCTCAAGAGCTGACAATATGTTGTAAACAGGAATACAGCCTGCCCAAAGTGTCAAAAGCTTGAAACTTGACTGCTATTCCAAAAACAACTTCAAAAAGCTTTCAATATAAATTTAAATACTTTCTAACTGAACTAAAAATATAATTTTTTAAACTTGTTATTGATCAGTAGGTTAAAATAGACCTAGTGGATGTTTTTAATGATTTTTAATGGCTGTAAATAAATCCTACACAGGTTTTAATCAGTTTATGTGTTTTTGTTAAAATTTTTCAGTTTACTCCGTCCTATTTGCTTCTTAACGACTAAGAAAACGTCTCGCTTTATAAAAGACTTTCATTAAAACAAATCCAATCAGTCCTTTGTAGAGAGGTTTTATCATGTTTTACCCAATGTTCTATTGTATGCCTAAATAACATAAAATAATTGAACTACTGTGTCTTTCCTTTCCCTATTATTTAGGCCTTTAATTACTGTTACTGATAAAATAAAATGTGATGTAGGGAAAACAAGTATTTTAAAATGAGTTATAGTTTGTCAATACAGATTTTTTAGGTATTTAAAAACTTGTTTCACTTTCGTGTTTTAGATAATCTCGTCATTAGGTAGAGAAACATTATCACGAATGCCTGCAATTTCCAAATATCAACTAATTTGTAATCAGTGTGTATCCCTAAACGTTTATAGCATTAATATCACTATTCATAAAATATGTAAAAAAAATGAAAATATTTTTATGTTTGATATTTTATTATTTGAAATAGATGAAAATAATGTCAAAGTTCATCTAGAAATTGTGGCCTTAAAAATAAATAAAATATATTCTCGATTATCTAAAACCTTGTTTGATACAATTTACTTCTTATATTCTCTTAAGACAAGAGTATTAGGGATTTCAATAAATTATTATCACCCAACACATTTGCAACCGTTTCTTTATTTTTATTTGAGTAATATGACAAATAATCACATTTTAATAATATGAAAAGTTTTCTAAACGCAACATTTAGAGTTACGACGTACGCTGACTGACGTTGGGTTTATGAGGGAGGTTGGGGGTGTTCGGGGTGTGAGGACCAACACTATAAACCTCACTGACTAATTGGCAAGGTACAGTACCCTCTCTGTTCTCACAAAATGGCAATGGCTTTACTATTGTCGAGTTGAAAATCGGAAAAATCTCTCGAAACGACCAAAACCATTACGTTAAGGGTATAAGAGCTACAAGTGGGGAAATTTTTATTTTTAAAAGTGCAGTTGAAAATTTAGTAGCTCAAGAATATAGTGGTAACAAACACAGAGTAGCCACAACAAAATTGAGGTTGTTTGTGTGATAATGTAATTATTGAATATATTACACTCACTAATTCTGCAACGCATTTGAAAGTAATCACACATTTAATTATGAGGCAGCGTTCTGATTGGCATCCCTATAATGTCACAAGCTAAACATATCTCTCCTTTCTCTTTCTATACGCCTTAACTTCCCGTTTCGACAATCGTCCTCCTTAAAATACCCTCTGTCAACGATGTT